>JARKHS020032210.1:0-63699 GCA_030143305.2 Amblyomma americanum
CGACTTGTTCTCACCTTCCGTCCAATGCCTTGAGTAGAAAGAAGTTGCTATCGTGTGTCGACTGCGCCAGTTGAGTTCCCCTTCCGGTGGCGATGAGAGGAAACTACTTGATGATGAAATCGGGGTTTCTTGATGACCCGGTGGTTCTACTCGCAAAAATTCACATTACTCAACGAAAGGAGAAGGTTAACTATTTATTTACAACATAGGTAAAAAAACGAGAAGAAACAAAGCAAGGAGAAAACTAATTACATGACTACATCGTGGATCAGACGAATTCAGCCCCCGCTCAACCCAGAGCGCTTGGTTTTAAAGCCTCTGACTCCGCCCTTAGCGGGGACAGCAACAAATAAGATAACAAACGACCCATCTCGCCAATCAGTGGTTAGGGAAAGGAAAATAAGGTCCGCCCACTGATCAGAGATTGGGGAAAAAGTTCTGATTAAAACATTTGGGAAGGAGGTTTCAAATAACCACACAAACAACACAAATGCTACTTCCGTTCCCCACGCCACCCACGGCACCACAGATGCTAGAAACATGTGCCGACGAGGCGATGACTCAGGTTGTTGACAGCAACAAAGAGAACACAGTCTTTAAGGGAATAATCCGTTTCCTGGTCACCCAGCACTCGGTCCCCACCCAGCTGTATCTCTCCCGCATCGCCGAAGTCTCGTCACCCATTGACGACGCACACATGTCGACAGCTGTATCTGGTTAGGCTTTTTCAAGGCGGATTATGCCCGAGGCGGCGCGGGTAAACAAGGACGTCCGCTGCAAGACGGAGGAAGTAGGGACCAGACGGCTCCCTTTGATGCGGTACGCGGCGCCGACACTGGCGCGGCCTTTCTCAGTCTTAGTTCAAACGGTCAGCGAACTCCACACTCCCTTTAGGAGAAAATTTCCTTGTTTGAGAAATTTCATGTTGGTGAACATCCATGTTGGAGAAACTCCCTGTTTGAGAAAGTCCCAGTTGGAGAAACTTTATGTTGGAGCAACTCCATGTTGAGAAAATTTCTTGTTAGATGCTTCATTTTGGAGAAACTCTTTGTTGTAGAAACTCCATGTTGGAGAACGTCCCTGTCGGAGAAACTCTGTGTTGGAGAAACTCTTTGTAGGAAAAACTCCCTGTTTGAGAAACTACCTGTTGTAGAAACGCCCTGTTGGAAAAACCCTATGTTGGAGAAACTCCATGTTGGAGAAACTCTCTTTTGAAGAAACTCCCTGTTTTCTAGAAACTGTTGGTGAAACTCCGTTTTGGAGAAACTCTATTTTGGAGAAACTATATTGGAGAAACTCCACGTAAGAAAAATTTCCTGTTGGAGAAACTCCCTGTTGTAGAATCACTATGTGTGAGAAATTCCCTGTTGGGGAACTCCCTTTTAGAGAAACTCCATGCTGAAGAAACTCCATGTCATACAAACTCCCTGTTTAGGAAGCTCCCTGTTGGAGAAATTTCATGATGGAAAAACTCCCTGTTGGAAATCTCTTTGTTGGAGAAACTCGCTGTTGGAGAAACTTCATTGTTAGAGAAGCGTCATGTTGGTGAACATCCCAGTGGGAGACACTCCCTGTTAGAGAAACTTCATGTCATAGAAACTCCCCGTTTAAGGAACTCCCTGTTAGAGAAACTCCTTGTTTTAGAAACTCTATGTTAGAAACACTCTATGTTCGAAAAACTACATGTTGGAGAAACTCCCTGTTGGAGAAACATCCTGTTGGAGAAACTCCGTGTTGGAGAAACTCCAGTTTGAAGAAACTCTCTTTTGGAGAAAATCCCTGTTGCAGAATGTCTCTGTTGAGGAACTCTATATTGAAGAAACTCCATGTTGGTGAAACTCCCTGTACGAAAAACTATGTTGTAGAAACTCCCCGTTGCAGGAACTCTCTGTTGGAGAAAATACATGTTGCAGAAACGCCATGCTGAGCAAACTCTCTGCTGGAGAAACTATCTGTTGGAGAACGTTCCTGTTGAGAAACTCCACATTGAAGAGACTCCATGTTGGCGAAACTCTCTTTTGCGAAAACTCTATGTTGGAGAAACTCACTGTAGGAGAAATTCCGTGTTGGACAAGCTCCATTTTGGAGAAACTTTCTGTTGGAGAAATTTTAAGTTAGAGAAACTTCATGTTGTAGGAACTACATTTTGGAGAACCTCAATGTTTAAGATACTCCAACTTAGAGAAACTCTACATCATAAAAATTCCCTCTTTAAGAAACTTCCTGTTGGAGAAATTCCATGTGAAGAATCTCGCGGTTGATTAAACATCATGTTAGAGAAACTCCATATAAGAGAAACTACCTGTTAGAGAAATGCCCTGTAGGAAATCTCTTTTTTAGAGAAACTCCAATTTGGAGAAACTTTGTTGGAGAAAATTCTTTGTTGGAGAAACTTCATGTTGGAGAACCTCCATGCTGGAGAAACTCTCCTTTGGAGAATCTCTATTTTGGAGAAATTCCATGTTAGAGAAACTCCCTCTTGGACAACCTCCCTGCTGGAGAAAATCCATATTGCAGAAACGCAATGTTTGAGCAACTTCATGCTGGAGAAACTCCCTGTTCAAGACATTCCATGATGGAGAAACTCCATGTTGGAGAAATTTCCTGTTAGAGAATCTCAATGTTGGAGACACTCCATTTTGGAGAAAGTCTGTGTTTGAGGAACTCCTGTTGGATTAAGTTCCGTGTTGGAGAAACTCTATGTTGGAGAAATTACCTGTTTGAGAAACTTCATGTTGGAGAAACTGTTGGAGAAGCTCTCTGCTGGAGAAAACCTATGTTGCATAAACTCCCTGTTGGAGCAACTTTATGTTGGAGAAATTACTTGTTTGAGAACTCCATGTTGGAGAAGCTCTCTGTTAGAGAAACTCCCTGTAGGAGAAAATTCCATGTTGGAGAAACAACCTGTTGGCGATACTCCCTGTTAAAGCAATTCCCTGCTGGAGAAATCCCTGTTAGAGAAACTCCCTGTTGGAGAAACTCCGTGTTGCAGAAACTCCGTGTTGCAGAAGCTCCATTTTGAAGAAACTCTCTGTTGGAGAAACCCTTATTTAGAGAAACTGTATGTTGGAGAAACTCCCTGTTTGACAATCTCTGATAGAAAAACTCTTTTAGAGAAATTATATTTTGGAGAATCTCCATGTCATAGAAACACACTGTTTAAGAAATACCCTACTGGAGAAACTCCCTGTTTTAGAAACTCAATGTTGGCGAAACTCCCTGTTCGATAAACTACATGTTGCAGAAATTCTATGTTGGAGAAACTCCAAATAGGAGAAAATCTCTGTTAGAGAAACTTCCTGTTGGAGAAAGCGCCTTTTGGTAAACTACATATTGCAAAAACTCCATGTTGTAGAAACCCCATTTAGAGAAATTCCCCGATGGAAATCTCTTTTTGGAGCATCGCAATGTTGGAGAACCTGTATGTTGGAGGAGCTTCCTGTTGGAGAAATTCCTTGTTGGAGAAACTCAATGTTGAAGAAACTTTTGTTGGAGAAAATTTCCTTGTTTGAGAAGCTTCATGTTGGTGAACATCCATGTTGGAGGAACTCCCTGTTCGAGAAAGTCCCTGTTGGAGAAACTTCATGTTGGAGTTACTCCATGTTGGAGAATATTCCTTGTTAGAGACGATTCATTTTGGAGAAACTCCCTGTTGGAGAAACACCATGTAGGAGAGAGTCCCTGTCGGAGAAACTCTCTGTTGGAGAAACTCTATGTAGGAGAAAACCTCTGTTTGAGAAATTTTGTGTTGTAGAAACGCCCTGTTTGAAAAACCCCGTGTTAGAGAAACTCCATTTTGGGGAAACTCTCTTTTGGAGAAACTCCCTGTTATAAAAATTATGTGCGAGAAATTCCCTGTTGGGAAACTCCCTGTTAGATGAACTTGATGTTGAAGCGACTCCATGTCATACAAACTCCCTGTTTAAGAAACTTTGTTGGAAAAATTTCATGTTGGGGAAACTCCCTGTTGGAAATCTCTTTGTAGGAGAAACTCCCTGTTGGAGAAAAATCACTGTTAGAGAAGCGTCATGTTTGGTGAACATCCCCGTTGGAGATACTCCATGTTGGAGAAACTTCATGTCATCGAAACTTCCAGTTTAATAATCTACCTGTTGGAGAAACTCCCTGTTTTAGAAACTCTACGTTAGAAAAACTCGATGCTGGAAAAACTACATGTTGAAGAAACTTCCTGTTGTGGAAACTCCATGTTGGAGAAATTATATTTTGGAAAAACTCCCTGTTGAAGAAACTTCCTGTTTTAGAAACTCGACGTTGGCGAAACTTCCTGTTCGTTAAACTACATGTTGCAGAAACTTCATGTTGGAGAATCTCGAAATAGGAGAAACTCTCTGTTAGAGAAATTCCCTGTTGGAAATACCTTCGTTGGAGAACCTCTATGTTTGAGAACCTCCATGTTAGAGAAACTCTATGTTGGAGGAAATTTCGGTTTGAGAAACTTCATCTTGGATAAACTCCCTGTTCGTTAAACTACATGTTGCAGAAACTCCATGCTGGAGAAAATCCAAATAGGAGAAAATCTCTGTTAGAGAAATTTCTTTTTGGAAATTTCATCGTTGGAGAACCTTCATGTTGGAGAAACTCCCTGTTGGAGAAACTCCCTTTTGGTAAACTACATGTTGGAAAATCTCCATTTTGGAGGAACTTCATGTTAGAGAAATTCCCTGCTGGAATTATATTTTTTGGAGAAAATTATGTTGAAGAAACTCAGGGTTGATTAAACTACATATTGGAGAAATTCCATATAAGAGAAACTACCTGTTAGAGAAATGTCCTGTTGGAAATCTCTTTCTAAGAGAAACTTAATGTTGGAGAAACTCCCTGTTGGAGAAAATTCTTCGTTAGAGAAAGTTCATGTTGGAGAATCTCCATGTTGGAGAAACTCTACTTTGGAGAATCTCAATGTTGGAGAAATTCTATGTTGGAGAAACTCCTTGCTGGAGAAAATCCATGTTGCAGATACACAATGCTGGAGAAACTCCATGCTGGAGAAACTCCCCGTTCGAGAAGCTCCATGATGGAGAAACTTCATGTTGGAGAAAATCCAAGTTGAAGAAACTCGCGGCTGATTAAACTACATGTTGAATAAACTCCGTGTTAGAGAAATTTCCTGTTGGAAATCTCTGTTAGAAAAACTTTAGGTTGGAGAAACAGCCTGTTGGAGAAAAATCTTTGTTGGAGAAACTTCATGTTGGAGAACCTCCATGTTGGAGAAACTCTCTGTTGGAGATTGTCCCTGTGGGAGAAATTCACTGCTAGAGAAACTTCCTCTTAGAGAAACTCCCTGTTGGAAAACCCCATTTTTGAAAACTCAATGTTGGGGAAACCAGTGTTGCAGCAACTCCATTTTGGAGAGACAACTTGTTGAAAAACTTCCTGTTGGAGAAATTCTATATTTGAGAAACTCCATGTTGTAGAAAATAAACATGTTGGAGAAACTCCCTTTTGGAGAAACTTTCCTTTGGAGAAACCCTTATTTGCAGAAAATTCCTGTTGGAGGAACTCCTTGTTTTAGAAACTTGACGTTGGCGAAACTTCCTTTTCGTTAAATTATATGTTGCAGAAACTCCATGTTAGAGACTCTCGAAATAGGAGAAATTCTCTGCTAGAGAAATTCCCTGTTGGAAATACATTTGTTTGAGAACCTCCATGTTGTAGAACCTCCATGTTAGAGAAACTCTGTTTAAGGAACTTCCGGTTAGATAAATTCCGCTTTGGAGAAACTCAATGCTGGAGAACCTCAATGTTGGAGAAACTCCCTGTTTGAAAAACGCCGTCAGAGAAACTTCAAGGTGGAGAAACTCGTTGTCATAGAAACTCCATGTTTAGTAAACTCCCTGTTTGAAAAACTCCATCTTGGAGAAACTCCCTGTTCGAGAAACTCCCGGTTGGAGAAATTCCACGTTGGAGAAGCTCCCTGTTGGAGAAACTTCCTGATAGAGAAACTCCATGTTGGAGAAACGTTTTGTTGGAGAAACTCCTTGTTAGAGAAACTCAATGTTGGAGAAACACCCTGTTGGAAAAACTCCCTGTTGGAGAAACTCTGTTGCGGAAACTCTCTGTCGTAGAAACGCCCTGTTGGGGAAACTCCATGTTGGAGAAACTCTCTGCTGGAGAAACTCCTTGTTAGAAAAACTGAACGTCATCGAAACTCCGTGTTTAAGAAACTCTTTTGGAGAAACTCTCTGTTAGAGAAACTTTGTTGGAGAAACTGCATGTTGGAGAAACATCCTATTTGAGAAACTCCTGTTGGAGAAAATTCCATGTTGGCGAAACTCTATGTTAGAGAAACACACTGTTTGAGAAACTCCATGTTGGAGAAAGTCTCTGCTGTAGAAAATCTGTGCAGAAACTTCATGTTGGAGAAACTACCTGTTGGAGTAATCGATGTTGGAGAAACTACATGTTGGAGAATCTCCATGCAGGAGAAACTTCATGTTCGAGAATATCTCTGTTAGAGAAACTCCTTCTCGGAGAAAATTCCATGTTGGAGAAACAACCTGTTGGAGACACTCCCTGTCGGAGCAATTCCCTGTTGGAGAAACTAATTGTTATAGAAACTCTCTGTTGGAGAAACTCCGTGTTGCAGAAAGTCCATTTTGGAGAAGCTCTCTGTTTTAGAAACCCGGATATGAAGAAACACTATGTTGGGGAACTGCCTGTTTGAGTAACTCCGTGATAGAGAAACTCTGTTAGAGAAACTCTGATAGAGAAACTCCATGTCATAGAAATAATCTGTTTAAGAAATTCCCTGTTGGAGAAACTCCCTCTTTCAGAAACTCAATGTTGGCGAAACTCCCTCTTCGTTAAACTATATGTTGTAGAAACTCCATGTTGGAGAAACTCCGAATAGGAGAAAATCTCTGTTAGAGAAATTCCCTGTTGGAAATTTCTTCATTGGAGAACCTCATTGTTGGAGAAACTCCCTGTTGGAGAAACTCCCTCTTGGTAAACTACATGTTGGAAAACCTCCCTCTTGGAGGAACTTCAAGTTAGAGAAATTCCCTGCTGGAATTCTATTTTGCTGTAGAATCTCCATGTTGGAGAACCTCCGTGTTGGAGAAAATTTATGTTGGAGGAACTCACTGTTGGAGAAATTCCTTGCTGGAGAAATTCAATGTTGAAAAAACTCTATGTTGGAGAAACCCTCTGTTGGAGAAAATGCCTGTTGGAGAAACTCTATGTAGGAGAAAACTCTCTGTTTGAGAAATTCTCTGTTGTAGAAACGCCCTGTTTGAAGAAACCCGTGTTGGAGAATCTCCATTTTGGACAAACTTTCATTTGGAGAAACTCCCTGTGTTTTAGGAACTGTTGGTGAAACTTCCTCTTGGAGAAACTATTTTGGAGAAACTCTACATGAGAGAAACTCCACATTAGAGAAACTCTCTTTTGAAGAAACTCCCTGTTATAGAAACTCTATGTACGAGAATTTCCCAGTTGGGAAACTCCATGTTAAAGGAATTCTATGTTGAAGAGACTCCATGTTATACAAACTTCCTGTTTAAGAAACTCTTTGTTGGAGAAACTTCATGTTGGAGAGACTCCCTGTTGGAAATCTCTTTGTTGGAGAAACTCCCTGTTGGAGAAAATTCATTGTTAGAGAAGATTCCTGTTGGTGAACATCCCCGTTTGAGATACTCCCTGTTATAGAAACTTCATGTCATCGAAACTCCCTGTTTAAGAATCTACCTGTTGGAGAAACGCCCTGTTAGGGAAACTTCATGTTGGAGAAACTCTCTGCTGGAGAAACTCCCTGTTAGAGAAACTCCATCTCATCGAAACCCCCTATTTAAGAAACTCCCTCTTGGAGAAACTCCCTGTTGTCATAGAAACTCTACGTTTAGTAAACTCCCTGTTTGAAAATCTCCATCTTAGAGAAACTCCCTGTTAGAGAAACACCCTGTTGGATAAACCCCATGGTGGAAAACTCCATGTTGGAGAAACCCCGGGTTGCAGAAACTCCATTTTGGATAAACCCTCTGTTGGAGAAACTCCATGTTGAAAAACTTCTTGTTGGAGAAATTCTATGTTAGAGAAACTCCATGTTGTAGAAACAAACATGTTGGAGAAACTTCCCTTCGAAGTAACCCTTATTTGGAGAAATTCCCTCTTGGAGAAACTTCGTTTCATAAACTCGACTTTGGCGAAACTTCCTGCTCGTTAAACTACATGGTGCAGAAACTCCATGTTAAAGAATCTCGAAAAAGGAGAAACTCTGTTAGAGAAATTCTCTGTTGGAAATACCTTCGTTGCAGAACCTCCATGTTGTAGAACCTTCATTTTGGAGAAACTCTATGTTGGAGAAACTCTCTGCTGGAGAAAATCTATGTTGCAGAATCTCCCTGTTGGAGAAACACCACGTTGGAGAAACTCCCTGTTGGAGAAAATATATGTTGGAAAAACTTCATGTTGGAGAAACTCTATGTTGGAGAAATTCAATGTTGGAGAAACTTCATGTTGGAGAAATTACTTGCTTGAGAAACTCCATGTTTGGGAAACTCTGTTAGATAAACTCCCAGGTGGAGAAATTTCCATGCTGGAGAAACAACCTGTTGGAGATAATCCCTGTTGGAGAAATTCACTGCTCGAGAAACTCCCGGTTAGAAAAACTCCCTGTTGGATACACCCTATGTTGGATAACTTCATGTTGGTTAAACCCCGTGTTGCAGAAACTCCATTTTGGAGAAACTCTCACTTGTAGAAACTCCTTGATGAAAAACTTCCTGTTGGAGGAATTCTATGTTAGAGAAATTCCATGTTGTAGAAACAAACAAGTTGGAGAAACCTCCCTATGGAGAAACCCTTATTTGGAGAATTTTCCTGTTGGAGAAACTCTCTGATTTAGGAACTCGACGTTGGCGAAACTTCCTGTTCGTTAAACTACATTTTGCAGAAACTCCTTGTTGGAGAATCTCGAAATAGGAGAAACTCTCTGTTAGAGAAATTCCCTGTTGGAGATACCTTCGTTGGAGAACCTCCATGTTGGAGAAACTTCATGTTAGTGAATCTCTGTTGGAGGAACTTCCGGTTAGATAAATTCCTGTTTGGAGAAACTCAATGTTGGAGAACCTCCATGTTGGAGAAACTCGCTGTTTGAAAAACGCCCTGCCAGAGAAACTCCAAGGTGGAGAAACTCATTGCCGTGTAAACTCCATGTTTAGTAAACTCCTTGTTTGAGAAATTCCCTGTTGGAGAAATTCCACGTTGGAGAAACACACTGTTAGAGAAACTCCCTGATAGAGAAACTACATGTTGGAGAAACTTTTTGTTGGAGAAACTCTATGTTGCGGAAACTTCCTGTTGTAGTAATGCCCTGTTCGGGAAACTTCATGTTGGAGAAACCCTCTGCTGGAGAAATTCCCTGTTAGAGAAACTATGTCATCAAAACCCCCTGTTTAATAAAGTTCCTCTTGGAGACACTCCCTGTCGTCATAGAAATTTCATGTTTAGTAAACTCCCTGTTTGAAAAACTCCATCTTGGAGAAAGTGCCTGTTAGAGAAACGCCCTGTTGGATAAACCCCATGTTGGAAAACTCTATGTTGGAGAAATTCCGTGTTGCAGAAACTCCATTTTAGAGAAACTCTCTGTTGGAGAAACTCCATGTTGAAATCTTCCTGTTGGAGGAATTTTATGTTAGAGAAACACCATGTTGCAGAAAAAACATGTTGGAGAAACTCCCTTTTGGAGAAACTTGCCTTTGGAGAAACCGTTATTTGCAGAAATTTACTGTTGGAGAAACTCCCTGTTTTAGAAACTAGATGTTGGCGAAACTTCCTGTTCGTTAAACTACATGTTGCAGAACCTCCATATTGGAGAACCTCCATGTTAGAGAAACTCTATGTTGGAGGAAATTCCGGTTAGAGAAATTACTCTTTGGAGAAACTCAATGTTGGAGAACCTCCATGTTGGAGAAACTCCCTGTATTGAAAAACGCCCTGTCAGAGAAACTCCTAGGTGGAGAAACTCGTCATAGAAAGTCCATGTTTAGAAAACTTCCTGTTTGAAAAACTTCATCTTGGAGAAACTCCCTGATCGTTAAACATGTCGCAGAAACTCCATATTGAAGAAAATCCAAATTGGAGAAAATCTGTAAGAGAAATTCCCTGTTGGAAATTTCTTCGTTGGAGAACCTTCATGTTGGAGAAACTTCCTGTTAGAGAAATTTCCTGCTGGAATTCTATTTTGCTGGAGAATCTCCATGTTGGAGAACCTCCGTGTTGGAGAAAATTCATGTTGGAGGAACTCGCTGTTGGAGAAATTCCTTGCTGGAGAAACTCAATGTTGAAGAAACTCTATGTTGGAGATACCCCCTGTTGAAGAAACTCCCTTGTTGGGAAACCTCTTTGTTAAAGAAACTCTCTGTTAGAGGAACTCCAAAGTGGAGAAACTTTGGAGAGACTCCGTGTCGGAAAAAGACTCGGTGTCGGAAAAAGTCGCCGTGGCGGAAAAGGACTCCGTGTCGGAAAAAGACTCCGTGTCGGAAAAAGACGCCGCGCTGGAAAAAGACTTCGTGTTGGAAAAAGACTGTGCTGGGAAAAAACTCCGTGTCGGAAAAGGACTCCGTTTCAGAAAAAGACTCCGTGTAGGAAAAAACTCCGTGTCGGAAAAAACTAAGTGTCGGAAAAGACTCCGTATCGGAAAAGACTCCGTTTTGGAAAAGACTCCGTGTCGGAAAAGACTCCGTGTTGGAAGAGACACCGTGTTGGAAGAGACTCCATGTTGGAAGAGACTCCGTGTTGGAAGAGACTTCGTGTTGGAAAGACTCCGTGTTGGAAAAAGACTCCATGCTGGGGAAAGACGCCCTGCTGGGAAAAGACTCCGTGCTGGGAAAAGACTCCGTGCTAGGAAGACTCCTTGCTGGGAAAAGACTCCGTGCTGGGAAAAGACTCCGTGTCGGAAAAAAAACTCCGTGTCGAAAAATACTCCGTGTCAGAAAAAGACTCCGTGCCGGAAAAAGACTCCACGCCGGGAAAAGACTCCGTACCAGAAAAACTCCGTGTCGGAAAAAAAAACTCCGTGTCGGAAAAAACCTCCGTGTCGGAAAACACCTCCGTGTCGGAAAAAACCTCCGAGTCGGAAAAAACGTCCGTGTCGGAAAAAACCTCCGTGTCGGAAAAAACCTCCGTGTCGGAAAAAAACCTCCGTGTCGGAAAAAACCTCCGTGCCGGAAAAAATCCACCGTGTCGGAAAAAATCCTCCGTGTCGGAAACAACCTCCGTCACGGAAAAAAACCACCGTGTCGGAAAAAACCTCCGTGTCGGAAAAAACCTCCGTGTCGAAAAAAACCTCCTTGTCGGAAAAAAACCTCCGTGTCGGAAAAAGACTCCGTGTCGGAAAAAGACTCCGTGTCGGAACAAACTCCGTGTCGGGAAAAGACTCCGTTTCGGAGAAGACTCCGTGTCGGAAAAGACTCCGTGTCAGAAAAGACTCCGTGTTGGAAGAGACTCCGTACCGGAAAAAGATTCCGTGTCGGAAAAAGACTCCGTGTCGGAAAAACACTCCGTGTCGGAAAAAGACTCCATGTCGGAAAAAGACTCCGTGTCGGAAAAAAGTTCCGTGTCGGGAAAAGACTCCGTTTAGGAAAAGACTCCGTGTCGGAAAAGACTCCGTGTCGGAAGGGACTCCGTACCAGAAAAATACTCCGTGTCGGAAAAAGGCTCCGTGTTGGAAAAAGACTCCGTGTTGGAAAAAGACACCGTGTTGGAAAAAGACTCCGTGTTGTAAAAAGACTCCGTGTTGGAAAAAGACTCCGTGTTGGAGAAGACTCCGTGCTGGGAAAAGACTCCGTGTTGAAAAAGACTCCGTGTTGGAAAAAGATTCCGTGTTGGAAAAAGACTCCGTGTTGGAAAAAGACTGTTGTAAAAAAAGACTCCGAGTCGGAAAAAGACTACGTGTTGGAAAAAGACTCCGTGTTGGAAAAAGACACCGTGCTGGAAATAGACTTCGTGCTGGAAAAAGACTCCGCGTTGGAAAAAGACTCCGTGTTGGAAAAAAAATTATGTGTCGGAAAAAAACTTCCGTGTCGGAGAAAACCTCCGTGTCGGAGAAAAACTCCGTGTCGGAAAAAAACTCCGTGCCGGAAAAAACCTCCGTGTCGGAAAAAACCTCCGTGTTGGAAAAAAACCTCCGTGTAGGAAAAAAACCTGCGTGTCGGAAAAACCTCCGTGTCGAAAAAAAACCTCCGTGTCGCAAAAAACCTCGGTCTCGGAAAAACCCTCCGTGCCGAAAAAAACCTCCGTGCCGGAAAAAACCTCCGTGTCGGAAAAAACCATCAGTGACGGAAAAAACCTCTGTGTCGGGAAAAAAACCCCCGTGTCGGAAAAAAACTCCGTCTCGGGAAAAAAAGACTCCGTGTCGGAAAAACCTCCGTGTCGGAAAAATCTCCGTGTCGGAAAAAACCTCCGTGTCGGACAAAAATTCCGTGTCGGAAAAAAACTCCGCGTCGGAAAAAACCTCCGTGTCAGAAAAAACCTCCGTGTCGGAAAAACCTCCGTGTCGGAAAAAACCTTCGTGTCGGAAAAACTCTCCGTATCGGAAAACAAACTCCGTCTCGGAAAAACCTCCGTGTCGGAAAAAAACCTGCGTGTCGGAAAAAAACCTCCGTGTCGGGAAAAAAAACTCCATGTCGGAAAAAACCTCCGTGTCGGAAAAAAACCTCCGTGTCGGAAAAAACCTCCGTGTCGAAAAAAACCTCCGTGTTGGAAAAAAACCTCCGTGTCGGAAAAAACCTCCGTGTCGGAAAAACACTCCGTGTCGGAAAAAAACTCCGTGGCGGAAAAAACTACGTGTCCAAAAAGACTCCGCGTCGGAAAGACTCCGCGTCGGAAAATGACTCCGCGTCGGAAAAAAGACCTCGTGTCGGAAAAAGATTCCGTGTCGGAAAAAAACTCCGTGTCGGAAAAAGACTTCGTTTCGGAAAAGACTCCGCGTCGGAAAAGACTCCGTGTCGGAAAAGACTCCGTGTCATAAGAGACTCCGTACCTGAAAAAGACTCCGTGTCGGAAAAAGACTCCGTGTCGAAAAAACACTACTTGTCGGAAAAAAATTCCATGTCGAAAAAAACTACGTGTCGAAAAAAGACCCCGCGTCGGAAAAAGACTCTGTGTCAGAAAAAACTCCGTGTCGGGAAAAGACTCCGTTTCGGAAGACTCCGTGCAGGAAAAGACTCCGTGTCGGAAGAGACTCTGTACCGGAAAAAGACTCCGTGTCGGAAAAAGACTCCGTGTCGAAAAAAGACTCCGTGTTGGAAAAATACTCCGTGTTGGAAAAAGACTCCGTGCTGAAAAAAGACTCCGTGTTGAAAAAGACTCCGCGTTGGAAAAAGACTCCATGTTGGAAAAAGACTCCGTGTTGGAAAAAAACTCCGTGTTGGAAAGACTCCGTGTTGGAAAAAGACTCCGTGTTGGAAAAAGACTCCGTGCTGGAAAGACTCCGTGTTGAAAAAGACTCCGTGTTGGAAAAAGACTCCGTGCTGGAAATAGACTTCGTGCTGGAAAAAGACTCCGCGTTGGAAAAAGACTCTGTGTTGGAAAAAAATTCCGTGTCGCAAAAAATACCGTGTCGGAAAAAAACTTCCGTGTCGGAGAAAACCTCCGTGTCAGAAAAAAACTCCGTGTCGGAAAAAAATCCGTGCCGGAAAAAACCTCCGTGTCGGAAAAAACCTCCGTGTCGGAAAAAAACCTCCGTGTCGGAAAAAAACCTGCGTGTCGGAAAAACCTCCGTGTCGAAAAAAAACCTCCGTGTCGCAAAAAACCTCGGTCTCGGAAAAACCCTCCGTGTCGAAAAAAACCTCCGTGCCGGAAAAAACCTCCGTGTCAGAAAAACCTCCGTGTCGGAAAAAACCTCAGTGACGGAAAAAACCTCTGTGTCGGGAAAAAACCCCCGTGTCGGAAAAAGACTCCGTGTCGGAAAACACTGTGTCGGAAAAAACTCCGTGTCGGAAAAAAACTCGGTGTCGAAAAAAGATTCCGCGTCGAAAAAAGACTCCGCGTCGGAAAAAGACTCCGTTTCGGAAAAGACTCCGTGTCGGAAAAGACTCCGTGTCGGAAAAGACTCCTTGTCGGAAGAGTCTCCGTACCTGAAAAAGACTGCGTGTCGAAAAAACACCGATTCGAAAAAAGACTCCGCGTCGGAAAAAGACTCCGCGTCGGAAAAGGACTCCGCGTCGGAAAAAGACTCCATGTCAGAAAAAGGCTCCGTGTCGGAAAAAGACTCCGTGTCGAAAAAGACTCCGTGTTGGAAAAACACTCCGTGTTGAAAAAAGACTCCGTGCTGGAAAAAGACTCCGTGTTGGAAAGACTCCGTGTTAGAAAAAGACTCCGTGTTGGAAAAAGACTCCGTGCTGGAAAAAAGACTCCGTGTTGAAAAAGACTCCGTGTTGGAAAAAGACTCTGCGTTGAAAAAAGACACCGTGATGGAAAGACCCCGTGTTGGAAAAAGACTCCGTGTTGGAAAAAGACTCCGTGTTGGAAGAAGACTCCGTGTTGGAGAAAGACTCCGTGTTGGAAAAAGACTCCGTGTTGGAAAGACTCCGTGTTGGAAAAAAACTCCGTGTCGGAAAAAAACTCCGTGTCGGAAAAAAAACTGCGTGTCGGAAAAACCTCCGTGTCGGAAAAAACCTCCGTGTCGGAAAAAACTCCGTGTCGGAAAAAGACTCCGTGTCGAAAAAGACTCCGTGTTGGAAAAAGACTCCGTGTTAGAAAAAGACTCCGTGCTGGAAAAATACTCCGTGTTGAAAAAGACTCCGTGTTGGAAAAAGACTCCGTGTTGGAAAAAGACTCCGTGTTGGAAAGACTCCGTGCTGGAAAAAGACTCCGTGTTTAAAAAGACTCCGTGTTGGAAAAAGACTCCGTGTTGGAAAAATACTCCGTGTTGGAAAGACCCCGTGTTGGAAAAAGACTCCGTGTTGGGAAAAGACTCCGTGTTGGAAGAAGACTCCGTGTTGGAGAAAGACTCCGTGTTGGAAAAAGACTCCGTGTTGGAAAAAGACTCCGTGTTGGAAAGACTCCGTGTTGGAAAAAAACTCCGTGTCGGAAAAAAACTCTGTCGGAAAAAAACTGCGTGTCGGAAAAAAACCTTCGTGTCGGAAAAAACCTCCGTGTCGGAAAAAAACTCCGTCTCAGGAAAAAAAAACTCCGTGTCGGAAAAACCTCCGTGTCGGAAAAACCTCCGTGTCGGAAAAACCTCCGTGTCGGAAAAAAATTCCGTGTCGGAAAAAAACTCCGCGTCGGAAAAAACCTCCGTGTCAGAAAAAACCTTCGTGTCGGAAAAACCTCCGTGTCGGAAAAAACCTTCGTGTCGGAAAAACTCTCCGTATCGGAAAACAAACTCCGTCTCGGAAAAACCTCCGTGTCGGAAAAAAACCTGCGTGTCGGAAAAAAACTCCGTGTCGAAAAAAACCTCCGTGTCGGAAAAAAACCTCCGTGTCAGAAAAACCTCCGTGCCGAAAAAAACCTCCGTGTTGGAAAAAAACCTCCGTGTCGGAAAAAAACCTCCGTGTCGGAAAAACACTCCGTGTCGGAAAAAAAACTCCGTGGCGGAAAAAACTACGTGTCGAAAAAGACTCCGCGTCGGAAAGACTCCGCGTCGGAAAATGATTCCGCGTCGGAAAAGGACTCCGCGTCGGAAAAAGACTCCATGTCAGAAAAAGACTCCGTGTCGGAAAAAGACTCCGTGTCGAAAAAGACTCCATGTTGGAAAAACACTCCGTGTTGGAAAAAGACTCCGTGCTGGAAAAAGACACCGTGTTGAAAAAGACTCCGTGTTGAAAAAAGACTCCGTGTTGGAAAAAGACTCCGTGTTGGAAAGACTCCGTGTTGGAAAAAGACTCCGTGTTGGAAAAAGACTCCGTGCTGGAAAAAGACTCCGTGTTGAAAAAGACTCCGTGTTGAAAAAAGACTGTGTTGAAAAAAGACACCGTGATGGAAAGACCCCGTGTTGGAAAAAGACTCCGTGTTGGAAAAAGACTCCGTGTTGGAAGAAGACTCCATGTTGGAGAAAGACTCCGTGTTGGAAAAAGACTCCGTGTTGGAAAGACTCCGTGTTGGAAAAAAACTCCGTGTCGGAAAAAAACTCCGTGTCGGAAAAAAAACTGCGTGTAGGAAAAACCTCCGTGTCGGAAAAAACCTCCGTGTCGGAAAAAAACTCCGTGTCGGAAAAAGACTCCGTGTCGAAAAAGACTCCGTGTTGGAAAAAGACTCCGTGCTGGAAAAAGACACCGTGTTGAAAAAGACTCCGTGTTGGAAAAAGACTCCGTGTTGGAAAAAGACTCCGTGTTGGAAAGACTCCGTGTTGGAAAAAGACTCCGTGTTGGAAAAAGACTCCGTGCTGGAAAAAGACTCCGTGTTGAAAAAGACTCCGTGTTGGAAAAAGACTCTGTGTTGAAATAAGACTCCGTGTTGGAAAGACCCCGTGTTGGAAAAAGACTCCGTGTTGGAAAAAGTCTCCGTGTTGGAAGAAGACTCCGTGTTGGAGAAAGACTCCGTGTTGGAAAAAAACTCCGTGTCGGAAAAAAACTCCGTGTCGGAAAAAAAAACTGCGTGTCGGAAAAACCTCCGTGTCGGAAAAACCTCCGTGTCGGAAAAAAACTCCCGTGTCGGAAAAAGACTACGTGTCGAAAAAGACTCCGTGTTGGAAAAAGACTCCGTGTTGGAAAGACTCCGTGCTGGAAAAAGACTCCGTGTTGAAAAAGACTCCGTGTTGGAAAAAGACTCCGTGTTGAAATAAGTTTCCGTGTTGGAAAGACTCCTTGTTGGAAAAAGACTCCGTGTTGGAAAAAGACTCCGAGCTGGAAAAAGACTCCGTGTTAGAAAAAGACTCCGTGCTGGAAAAATACTCCGTGTTGAAAAAGACTCCGTGTTGGAAAAAGACTCCGTGTTGGAAAAAGACTCCGTGTTGGAAAGACTCCGTGCTGGAAAAAGACTCCGTGTTGGAAAAAGACTCCGTGTCTGGAAAAAGACTCCGTGTCGGAAAAAAACTGCGTGTCGGAAAAAACCTCCGTGTCGGAAAAAACCTCCGTGTCGGAAAAAAACTCCGTCTCGGGAAAAAAAACTCCGTGTCGGAAAAACCTCCGTGTCGGAAAAACCTCCGTGTCGGAAAAAACCTTCGTGTCGGAAAAACTCTCCGTATCGGAAAACAACCTGCGTGTCGGAAAAAAACTCCGTGGCGGAAAAAACTACGTGTCCAAAAAGACTCCGCGTCGGAAAGACTCCGCGTCGGAAAATGACTCCGCGTCGGAAAAAAGACCTCGTGTCGGAAAAAGATTCCGTGTCGGAAAAAAACTCCGTGTCGGGAAAAGACTCCGTTTCGGAAAAGACTCCGCGTCGGAAAAGACTCCGTGTCGGAAAAGACTCCGTGTCGGAAGAGACTCCGTACCTGAAAAAGACTCCGTGTCGGAAAAAGACTCCGTGTCGAAAAAACACTCCTTGTCGGAAAAAAACTTCATGTCGGAAAAAACTCCGTGTCGGGAAAAGACTCCGTTTCGGAAGACTCCGTGCCGGAAAAGACTCCGTGTCGGGAAAAGACTCCGTGTTGGAAGACTCCGTGCCGGAAAAGACTCCGTGTTGGAAAGACTCCGTGTTAGAAAAAGACTCCGTGTTGGAAAAAGACTCCGTGCTGGAAAAAAGACTCCGTGTTGAAAAAGACTCCGTGTTGGAAAAAGACTCTGCGTTGAAAAAAGACACCGTGATGGAAAGACCCCGTGTTGGAAAAAGACTCCGTGTTGGAAAAAGACTCCGTGTTGGAAGAAGACTCCGTGTTGGAGAAAGACTCCGTGTTGGAAAAAGACTCCGTGTTGGAAAGACTCCGTGTTGGAAAAAAACTCCGTGTCGGAAAAAAACTCCGTGTCGGAAAAAAAACTGCGTGTCGGAAAAACCTCCGTGTCGGAAAAAACCTCCGTGTCGGAAAAAACTCCGTGTCGGAAAAAGACTCCGTGTCGAAAAAGACTCCGTGTTGGAAAAAGACTCCGTGTTAGAAAAAGACTCCGTGCTGGAAAAATACTCCGTGTTGAAAAAGACTCCGTGTTGGAAAAAGACTCCGTGTTGGAAAAAGACTCCGTGTTGGAAAGACTCCGTGCTGGAAAAAGACTCCGTGTTGGAAAAAGACTCCGAGCTGGAAAAAGACTCCGTGTTTAAAAAGACTCCGTGTTGGAAAAAGACTCCGTGTTGGAAAAATACTCCGTGTTGGAAAAGACCCCGTGTTGGAAAAAGACTCCGTGTTGGGAAAAGACTCCGTGTTGGAAAAGACTCCGTGTTGGAAAAAAACTCCGTGTCGGAAAAAAACTCTGTCGGAAAAAAACTGCGTGTCGGAAAAAAACCTTCGTGTCGGAAAAAACCTCCGTGTCGGAAAAAAACTCCGTCTCAGGAAAAAAAAACTCCGTGTCGGAAAAACCTCCGTGTCGGAAAAACCTCCGTGTCGGAAAAACCTCCGTGTCGGAAAAAAATTCCGTGTCGGAAAAAAACTCCGCGTCGGAAAAAACCTCCGTGTCAGAAAAAACCTTCGTGTCGGAAAAACCTCCGTGTCGGAAAAAACCTTCGTGTCGGAAAAACTCTCCGTATCGGAAAACAAACTCCGTCTCGGAAAAACCTCCGTGTCGGAAAAAAACCTGCGTGTCGGAAAAAAACTCCGTGTCGAAAAAAACCTCCGTGTCGGAAAAAAACCTCCGTGTCAGAAAAACCTCCGTGCCGAAAAAAACCTCCGTGTTGGAAAAAAACCTCCGTGTCGGAAAAAAACCTCCGTGTCGGAAAAACACTCCGTGTCGGAAAAAAAACTCCGTGGCGGAAAAAACTACGTGTCGAAAAAGACTCCGCGTCGGAAAGACTCCGCGTCGGAAAATGACTCCGCGTCGGAAAAGGACTCCGCGTCGGAAAAAGACTCCATGTCAGAAAAAGACTCCGTGTCGGAAAAAGACTCCGTGTCGAAAAAGACTCCATGTTGGAAAAACACTCCGTGTTGGAAAAAGACTCCGTGCTGGAAAAAGACACCGTGTTGAAAAAGACTCCGTGTTGAAAAAAGACTCCGTGTTGGAAAAAGACTCCGTGTTGGAAAGACTCCGTGTTGGAAAAAGACTCCGTGTTGGAAAAAGACTCCGTGCTGGAAAAAGACTCCGTGTTGAAAAAGACTCCGTGTTGAAAAAAGACTGTGTTGAAAAAAGACACCGTGATGGAAAGACCCCGTGTTGGAAAAAGACTCCGTGTTGGAAAAAGACTCCGTGTTGGAAGAAGACTCCATGTTGGAGAAAGACTCCGTGTTGGAAAAAGACTCCGTGTTGGAAAGACTCCGTGTTGGAAAAAAACTCCGTGTCGGAAAAAAACTCCGTGTCGGAAAAAAAACTGCGTGTAGGAAAAACCTCCGTGTCGGAAAAAACCTCCGTGTCGGAAAAAAACTCCGTGTCGGAAAAAGACTCCGTGTCGAAAAAGACTCCGTGTTGGAAAAAGACTCCGTGCTGGAAAAAGACACCGTGTTGAAAAAGACTCCGTGTTGGAAAAAGACTCCGTGTTGGAAAAAGACTCCGTGTTGGAAAGACTCCGTGTTGGAAAAAGACTCCGTGTTGGAAAAAGACTCCGTGTTGGAAAAAGACTCCGTGTTGGAAAGACTCCGTGTTGGAAAAAGACTCCGTGTTGGAAAAAGACTCCGTGCTGGAAAAAGACTCCGTGTTGAAAAAGACTCCGTGTTGGAAAAAGACTCGTGTTGAAAAAAGACACCGTGATGGAAAGACCCCGTGTTGGAAAAAGACTCCGTGTGGAAAAAGACTCCGTGTGAAGAAGACTCCATGTTGGAGAAAGACTCCGTGTTGGAAAAAGACTCCGTGTTGGAAAGACTCCGTGTTGGAAAAAAACTCCGTGTCGGAAAAAAACTCCGTGTCGGAAAAAAAACTGCGTGTAGGAAAAACCTCCGTGTCGGAAAAAACCTCCGTGTCGGAAAAAAACTCCGTGTCGGAAAAAGACTCCGTGTCGAAAAAGACTCCGTGTTGGAAAAAGACTCCGTGCTGGAAAAAGACACCGTGTTGAAAAAGACTCCGTGTTGGAAAAAGACTCCGTGTTGGAAAAAGACTCCGTGTTGGAAAGACTCCGTGTTGGAAAAAGACTCCGTGTTGGAAAAAGACTCCGTGCTGGAAAAAGACTCCGTGTTGAAAAAGACTCCGTGTTGGAAAAAGACTCTGTGTTGAAATAAGACTCCGTGTTGGAAAGACCCCGTGTTGGAAAAAGACTCCGTGTTGGAAAAAGTCTCCGTGTTGGAAGAAGACTCCGTGTTGAGAAAGACTCCGTGTTGGAAAAAAACTCCGTGTCGGAAAAAAACTCCGTGTCGGAAAAAAAACTGCGTGTCGGAAAAACCTCCGTGTCGGAAAAACCTCCGTGTCGGAAAAAAACTCCCGTGTCGGAAAAAGACTACGTGTCGAAAAAGACTCCGTGTTGGAAAAAGACTCCGTGTTGGAAAGACTCCGTGCTGGAAAAAGACTCCGTGTTGAAAAAGACTCCGTGTTGGAAAAAGACTCCGTGTTGGAAAAAGACTCCGTGTTGGAAAGACTCCTTGTGGAAAAAGACTCCGTGTTGGAAAAAGACTCCGAGCTGGAAAAAGACTCCTGTTGAAAAAGACTCCGTGTTGGAAAAAGACTCCGTGTTGAAAAAGACTCCGTGTTGGAAAGACTCCGTGTTGGAAAAAGACTCCGCGTTGGAAAGACTCCGTGTTGGAAAAAGACTCCGTGTTGGAAAAAAACTCCGTGTCGGAAAAAGACTCCGTGTCGGAAAAAAACTGCGTGTCGGAAAAAACCTCCGTGTCGGAAAAAACCTCCGTGTCGGAAAAAAACTCCGTCTCGGGAAAAAAAAACTCCGTGTCGGAAAAACCTCCGTGTCGGAAAAACCTCCGTGTCGGAAAAACCTCCGTGTCGGAAAAAACTTCCGTGTCGGAAAAAAACTCCGCGTCGGAAAAAACCTCCGTGTCGAGAAAAAACCTCTCGTGTCGGAAAAACTTCCGTGTCGGAAAAAACCTTCGTGTCGGAAAAACTCTCCGTATCGGAAAACAAACTCCGTCTCGGAAAAACCTCCGTGTCGGAAAAAAACCTGCGTGTCGGAAAAAAACTCCGTGTCGAAAAAAACCTCCGTGTCGGAAAAAAACCTCCGTGTCAGAAAAACCTCCGTGCCGAAAAAAACCTCCGTGTTGGAAAAAAACCTCCGTGTCGGAAAAAAACCTCCGTGTCGGAAAAACACTCCGTGTCGGAAAAAAAACTCCGTGGCGGAAAAAACTACGTGTCGAAAAAGACTCCGCGTCGGAAAGACTCCGCGTCGGAAAATGACTCCGCGTCGGAAAAGGACTCCGCGTCGGAAAAAGACTCCATGTCAGAAAAAGACTCCGTGTCGGAAAAAGACTCCGTGTCGAAAAAGACTCCATGTTGGAAAAACACTCCGTGTTGGAAAAAGACTCCGTGCTGGAAAAAGACACCGTGTTGAAAAAGACTCCGTGTTGAAAAAAGACTCCGTGTTGGAAAAAGACTCCGTGTTGGAAAGACTCCGTGTTGGAAAAAGACTCCGTGTTGGAAAAAGACTCCGTGCTGGTAAAAGACTCCGTGTTGAAAAAGACTCCGTGTTAAAAAAAGACTGTGTTGAAAAAAGACACCGTGATGGAAAGACCCCGTGTTGGAAAAAGACTCCGTGTTGGAAAAAGACTCCGTGTTGGAAGAAGACTCCATGTTGGAGAAAGACTCCGTGTTGGAAAAAGACTCCGTGTTGGAAAGACTCCGTGTTGGAAAAAAACTCCGTGTCGGAAAAAAACTCCGTGTCGGAAAAAAAACTGCGTGTAGGAAAAACCTCCGTGTCGGAAAAAACCTCCGTGTCGGAAAAAAACTCCGTGTCGGAAAAAGACTCCGTGTCGAAAAAGACTCCGTGTTGGAAAAAGACTCCGTGCTGGAAAAAGACACCGTGTTGAAAAAGACTCCGTGTTGGAAAAAGACTCCGTGTTGGAAAAAGACTCCGTGTTGGAAAGACTCCGTGTTGGAAAAAGACTCCGTGTTGGAAAAAGACTCCGTGTTGGAAAAAGACTCCGTGTTGGAAAGACTCCGTGTTGGAAAAAGACTCCGTGTTGGAAAAAGACTCCGTGCTGGAAAAAGACTCCGTGTTGAAAAAGACTCCGTGTTGAAAAAAGACTGTGTTGAAAAAAGACATCCGTGTTGGAAAGACTCCGTGTTGGAAAAAGACTCCGTGTTGGAAGAAGACTCCATGTTGGAGAAAGACTCCGTGTTGGAAAAAGACTCCGTGTTGGAAAGACTCCGTGTTGGAAAAAAACTCCGTGTCGGAAAAAAACTCCGTGTCGGAAAAAAAACTGCGTGTAGGAAAAACCTCCGTGTCGGAAAAAACCTCCGTGTCGGAAAAAAACTCCGTGTCGGAAAAAGACTCCGTGTCGAAAAAGACTCCGTGTTGGAAAAAGACTCCGTGCTGGAAAAAGACACCGTGTTGAAAAAGACTCCGTGTTGGAAAAAGACTCCGTGTTGGAAAAAGACTCCGTGTTGGAAAGACTCCGTGTTGGAAAAAGACTCCGTGTTGGAAAAAGACTCCGTGCTGGAAAAAGACTCCGTGTTGAAAAAGACTCCGTGTTGGAAAAAGACTCTGTGTTGAAATAAGACTCCGTGTTGGAAAGACCCCGTGTTGGAAAAAGACTCCGTGTTGGAAAAAGTCTGCGTGTTGGAAGAAGACTCCGTGTTGGAGAAAGACTCCGTGTTGGAAAAAAACTCCGTGTCGGAAAAAAACTCCGTGTCGGAAAAAAAAACTGCGTGTCGGAAAAACCTCCGTGTCGGAAAAACCTCCGTGTCGGAAAAAAACTCCCGTGTCGGAAAAAGACTACGTGTCGAAAAAGACTCCGTGTTGGAAAAAGACTCCGTGTTGGAAAGACTCCGTGCTGGAAAAAGACTCCGTGTTGAAAAAGACTCCGTGTTGGAAAAAGACTCCGTGTTGAAATAAGTTTCCGTGTTGGAAAGACTCCTTGTTGGAAAAAGACTCCGTGTTGGAAAAAGACTCCGAGCTGGAAAAAGACTCCATGTTAGAAAAAGACTCCGTGCTGGAAAAATACTCCGTGTTGAAAAAGACTCCGTGTTGGAAAAAGACTCCGTGTTGGAAAAAGACTCCGCGTTGGAAAGACTCCGTGCTGGAAAAAGACTCCGTGTTGGAAAAAGACTCCGAGCTGGAAAAAGACTCCGTGTCGGAAAAAAACTGCGTGTCGGAAAAAACCTCCGTGTCGGAAAAAACCTCCGTGTCGGAAAAAAACTCCGTCTCGGGAAAAAAAAACTCCGTGTCGGAAAAACCTCCGTGTCGGAAAAACCTCCGTGTCGGAAAAAACCTTCGTGTCGGAAAAACTCTCCGTATCGGAAAACAACCTGCGTGTCGGAAAAAAACTCCGTGGCGGAAAAAACTACGTGTCCAAAAAGACTCCGCGTCGGAAAGACTCCGCGTCGGAAAATGACTCCGCGTCGGAAAAAAGACCTCGTGTCGGAAAAAGATTCCGTGTCGGAAAAAAACTCCGTGTCGGGAAAAGACTCCGTTTCGGAAAAGACTCCGCGTCGGAAAAGACTCCGTGTCGGAAAAGACTCCGTGTCGGAAGAGACTCCATACCTGAAAAAGACTCCGTGTCGGAAAAAGACTCCGTGTCGAAAAAACACTCCTTGTCGGAAAAAAACTTCATGTCGGAAAAAACTCCGTGTCGGGAAAAGACTCCGTTTCGGAAGACTCCGTGCCGGAAAAGACTCCGTATCGGGAAAAGACTCCGTTTCGGAAGACTCCGTGCCGGAAAAGACTCCGTGTCGGAAGAGACTCTGTACCGGAAAAAGACTCCGTGTCGGAAAAAGACTCCGTGTCGAAAAAAGACTCCGTGTTGGAAAAAGACTCTGTGCTGGAAAAAGACTCCGTGTTGAAAAAGACTCCTTGTTGGAAAAAGACTCCGTGTTGGAAAAAAACTCCGTGTTGGAAAGAGTCCGTGTTGGAAAAAGACTCCGTGTTGGAAAAAGACTGCGTGCTGGAAAGACTCCGTGTTGAAAAAGACTCCGTGTTGGAAAAAAGACTCCGTGCTGGAAATAGACTTCGTGCTGGAAAAAGACTCCGCGTTGGAAAAAGACTCCGTGTTGGAAAAAAACTCCGTGTCGGAAAAAAAAACTGTGGCGGAAAAAAACTTCCGTGTCGGAGAAAACCTCCGTGTCAGAAAAAAACTCCGTGTCGGAAAAAAACTTCGTGCCGGAAAAAACCTCCGTGTCGGAAAAAACCTCCGTGTCGGAAAAAACCTCCGTGTCGGAAAAAAACCTGCGTGTCGGAAAAACCTCCGTGTCGAAAAAAAACCTCCGTGTCGCAAAAAACCTCGGTCTCGGAAAAACCCTCCGTGTCGAAAAAAACCTCCGTGCCGGAAAAAACCTCCGTGTCAGAAAAACCTCCGTGTCGGAAAAAACCTCAGTGACGGAAAAACCTCTGTGTCGGGAAAAAACCCCCGTGTCGGAAAAAGACTCCGTGTCGGAAAACACTGTGTCGGAAAAAACTCCGTGTCGGAAAAAAACTCGGTGTCGAAAAAAGATTCCGCGTCGAAAAAAGACTCCGCGTCGGAAAAAGACTCCGTTTCGGAAAAGACTCCGTGTCGGAAAAGACTCCGTGTCGGAAAGGACTCCTTGTCGGAAGAGTCTCCGTACCTGAAAAAGACTGCGTGTCGAAAAAACACCGATTCGAAAAAAGACTCCGCGTCGGAAAAAGACTCCGCGTCGGAAAAGGACTCCGCGTCGGAAAAAGACTCCATGTCAGAAAAAGGCTCCGTGTCGGAAAAAGACTCCGTGTCGAAAAAGACTCCGTGTTGGAAAAACACTCCGTGTTGAAAAAAGACTCCGTGCTGGAAAAAGACTCCGTGTTGGAAAGACTCCGTGTTAGAAAAAGACTCCGTGTTGGAAAAAGACTCCGTGCTGGAAAAAAGACTCCGTGTTGAAAAAGACTCCGTGTTGGAAAAAGACTCCGTGTTGGAAAAAGACTCCGTGTTGGAAGAAGACTCCGTGTTGGAGAAAGACTCCGTGTTGGAAAAAGACTCCGTGTTGGAAAGACTCCGTGTTGGAAAAAAACTCCGTGTCGGAAAAAAACTCCGTGTCGGAAAAAAAACTGCGTGTCGGAAAAACCTCCGTGTCGGAAAAAACCTCCGTGTCGGAAAAAACTCCGTGTCGGAAAAAGACTCCGTGTCGAAAAAGACTCCGTGTTGGAAAAAGACTCCGTGTTAGAAAAAGACTCCGTGCTGGAAAAATACTCCGTGTTGAAAAAGACTCCGTGTTGGAAAAAGACTCCGTGTTGGAAAAAGACTCCGTGTTGGAAAGACTCCGTGCTGGAAAAAGACTCCGTGTTGGAAAAAAACTCCGAGCTGGAAAAAGACTCCGTGTTTAAAAAGACTCCGTGTTGGAAAAAGACTCCGTGTTGGAAAAATACTCCGTGTTGGAAAGACCCCGTGTTGGAAAAAGACTCCGTGTTGGGAAAAGACTCCGTGTTGGAAGAAGACTCCGTGTTGGAGAAAGACTCCGTGTTGGAAAAAGACTCCGTGTTGGAAAAAGACTCCGTGTTGGAAAGACTCCGTGTTGGAAAAAAACTCCGTGTCGGAAAAAAACTCTGTCGGAAAAAATCTGCGTGTCGGAAAAAAACCTTCGTGTCGGAAAAAAACTCCGTCTCAGGAAAAAAAAACTCCGTGTCGGAAAAACCTCCGTGTCGGAAAAACCTCCGTGTCGGAAAAACCTCCGTGTCGGAAAAAAATTCCGTGTCGGAAAAACTCTCCGTATCGGAAAACAAACTCCGTCTCGGAAAAACCTCCGTGTCGGAAAAAAACCTGCGTGTCGGAAAAAAACTCCGTGTCGAAAAAAACCTCCGTGTCGGAAAAAAACCTCCGTGTCAGAAAAACCTCCGTGCCGAAAAAAACCTCCGTGTTGGAAAAAAACCTCCGTGTAGGAAAAAAACCTCCGTGTCGGAAAAACACTCCGTGTCGGAAAAAAAACTCCGTGGCGGAAAAAACTACGTGTCGAAAAAGACTCCGCGTCGGAAAGACTCCGCGTCGGAAAATGACTCCGCGTCGGAAAAGGACTCCGCGTCGGAAAAAGACTCCATGTCAGAAAAACACTCCGTGTCGGAAAAAGACTCCGTGTCGAAAAAGACTCCATGTTGGAAAAACACTCCGTGTTGGAAAAAGACTCCGTGCTGGAAAAAGACACCGTGTTGAAAAAGACTCCGTGTTGAAAAAAGACTCCGTGTTGGAAAAAGACTCCGTGTTGGAAAGACTCCGTGTTGGAAAAAGACTCCGTGTTGGAAAAAGACTCCGTGCTGGAAAAAGACTCCGTGTTGAAAAAGACTCCGTGTTAAAAAAAGACTGTGTTGAAAAAAGACACCGTGATGGAAAGACCCCGTGTTGGAAAAAGACTCCGTGTTGGAAAAAGACTCCGTGTTGGAAGAAGACTCCATGTTGGAGAAAGACTCCGTGTTGGAAAAAGACTCCGTGTTGGAAAGACTCCGTGTTGGAAAAAAACTCCGTGTCGGAAAAAAACTCCGTGTCGGAAAAAAAACTGCGTGTAGGAAAAACCTCCGTGTCGGAAAAAACCTCCGTGTCGGAAAAAAACTCCGTGTCGGAAAAAGACTCCGTGTCGAAAAAGACTCCGTGTTGGAAAAAGACTCCGTGCTGGAAAAAGACTCCGTGTTGAAAAAGACTCCGTGTTGGAAAAAGACTCTGTGTTGAAATAAGACTCCGTGTTGGAAAGACCCCGTGTTGGAAAAAGACTCCGTGTTGGAAAAAGTCTCCGTGTTGGAAGAAGACTCCGTGTTGGAGAAAGACTCCGTGTTGGAAAAAAACTCCGTGTCGGAAAAAAACTCCGTGTCGGAAAAAAAAACTGCGTGTCGGAAAAACCTCCGTGTCGGAAAAACCTCCGTGTCGGAAAAAAAACTCCCGTGTCGGAAAAAGACTACGTGTCGAAAAAGACTCCGTGTTGGAAAAAGACTCCGTGTTGGAAAGACTCCGTGCTGGAAAAAGACTCCGTGTTGAAAAAGACTCCGTGTTGGAAAAAGACTCCGTGTTGAAATAAGTTTCCGTGTTGGAAAGACTCCTTGTTGGAAAAAGACTCCGTGTTGGAAAAAGACTCCGAGCTGGAAAAAGACTCCGTGTTAGAAAAAGACTCCGTGCTGGAAAAATACTCCGTGTTGAAAAAGACTCCGTGTTGGAAAAAGACTCCGTGTTGGAAAAAGACTCCGCGTTGGAAAGACTCCGTGCTGGACAAAGACTCCGTGTTGGAAAAAGACTCCGAGCTGGAAAAAGACTCCGTGTCGGAAAAAAACTGCGTGTCGGAAAAAACCTCCGTGTCGGAAAAAACCTCCGTGTCGGAAAAAAACTCAGTCTCGGGAAAAAAAAACCTCCGTGTCGGAAAAACCTCCGTGTCGGAAAAAACCTTCGTGTCGGAAAAACTCTCCGTATCGGAAAACAACCTGCGTGTCGGAAAAAACTCCGTGGCGGAAAAAACTACGTGTCCAAAAAGACTCCGCGTCGGAAAGACTCCGCGTCGGAAAATGACTCCGCGTCGGAAAAAAGACCTCGTGTCGAAAAAAGATTCCGTGTCGGAAAAAAACTCCGTGTCGGGAAAAGACTCCGTTTCGGAAAAGACTCCGCGTCGGAAAAGACTCCGTGTCGGAAAAGACTCCGTGTCGGAAGAGACTCCATACCTGAAAAAGACTCCGTGTCGGAAAAAGACTCCGTGTCGAAAAAACACTCCTTGTCGGAAAAAAACTTCATGTCGGAAAAAACTCCGTGTCGGGAAAAGACTCCGTTTCGGAAGACTCCGTGCCGGAAAAGACTCCGTATCGGGAAAAGACTCCGTTTCGGAAGACTCCGTGCCGGAAAAGACTCCGTGTCGGAAGACACTCTGTACCGGAAAAAGACTCCGTGTCGGAAAAAGACTCCGTGTCGAAAAAAGACTCCGTGTTGGAAAAAGACTCTGTGCTGGAAAAAGACTCCGTGTTGAAAAAGACTCCTTGTTGGAAAAAGACTCCGTGTTGGAAAAAAACTCCGTGTTGGAAAGAGTCCGTGTTGGAAAAAGACTCCGTGTTGGAAAAAGACTCTGTGTTGAAAAAGACTCCGTGTTGGAAAAAAGACTCCGTGCTGGAAATAGACTTCGTGCTGGAAAAAGACTCCGCGTTGGAAAAAGACTCCGTGTTGGAAAAAAACTCCGTGTCGGAAAAAAAACTGTGGCGGAAAAAAACTTCCGTGTCGGAGAAAACCTCCGTGTCAGAAAAAAACTCCGCGTCGGAAAAAAACTTCGTGCCGGAAAAATCCTCCGTGTCGGAAAAAAACCTCCGTGTCGGAAAAAAACCTGCGTGTCGGAAAAACCTCCGTGTCGAAAAAAAACCTCCGTGTCGCAAAAAACCTCGGTCTCGGAAAAACCCTCCGTGTCGAAAAAAACCTCCGTGCCGGAAAAAACCTCCGTGTCAGAAAAACCTCCGTGTCGGAAAAAACCTCAGTGACGGAAAAACCTCTGTGTCGGGAAAAAACCCCCGTGTCGGAAAAAGACTCCGTGTCGGAAAACACTGTGTCGGAAAAAACTCCGTGTCGGAAAAAAACTCGGTGTCGAAAAAAGATTCCGCGTCGAAAAAAGACTCCGTGTTGGAAAAAGACTCCGTGCTGGAAAAAGACTCCGTGTTGAAAAAGACTCCGTGTTGGAAAAAGACTCTGTGTTGAAATAAGACTCCGTGTTGGAAAGACCCCGTGTTGGAAAAAGACTCCGTGTTGGAAAAAGTCTCCGTGTTGGAAGAAGACTCCGTGTTGGAGAAAGACTCCGTGTTGGAAAAAAACTCCGTGTCGGAAAAAAACTCCGTGTCGGAAAAAAAAACTGCGTGTCGGAAAAACCTCCGTGTCGGAAAAACCTCCGTGTCGGAAAAAAACTCCCGTGTCGGAAAAAGACTACGTGTCGAAAAAGACTCCGTGTTGGAAAAAGACTCCGTGTTGGAAAGACTCCGTGCTGGAAAAAGACTCCGTGTTGAAAAAGACTCCGTGTTGGAAAAAGACTCCGTGTTGAAATAAGTTTCCGTGTTGGAAAGACTCCTTGTTGGAAAAAGACTCCGTGTTGGAAAAAGACTCCGAGCTGGAAAAAGACTCCGTGTTAGAAAAAGACTCCGTGCTGGAAAAATACTCCGTGTTGAAAAAGACTCCGTGTTGGAAAAAGACTCCGTGTTGGAAAAAGACTCCGCGTTGGAAAGACTCCGTGCTGGACAAAGACTCCGTGTTGGAAAAAGACTCCGAGCTGGAAAAAGACTCCGTGTCGGAAAAAAACTGCGTGTCGGAAAAAACCTCCGTGTCGGAAAAAACCTCCGTGTCGGAAAAAAACTCAGTCTCGGGAAAAAAAAACTCCGTGTCGGAAAAACCTCCGTGTCGGAAAAACCTCCGTGTCGGAAAAAACCTTCGTGTCGGAAAAACTCTCCGTATCGGAAAACAACCTGCGTGTCGGAAAAAACTCCGTGGCGGAAAAAACTACGTGTCCAAAAAGACTCCGCGTCGGAAAGACTCCGCGTCGGAAAATGACTCCGCGTCGGAAAAAAGACCTCGTGTCGAAAAAAGATTCCGTGTCGGAAAAAAACTCCGTGTCGGGAAAAGACTCCGTTTCGGAAAAGACTCCGCGTCGGAAAAGACTCCGTGTCGGAAAAGACTCCGTGTCGGAAGAGACTCCATACCTGAAAAAGACTCCGTGTCGGAAAAAGACTCCGTGTCGAAAAAACACTCCTTGTCGGAAAAAAACTTCATGTCGGAAAAAACTCCGTGTCGGGAAAAGACTCCGTTTCGGAAGACTCCGTGCCGGAAAAGACTCCGTATCGGGAAAAGACTCCGTTTCGGAAGACTCCGTGCCGGAAAAGACTCCGTGTCGGAAGACACTCTGTACCGGAAAAAGACTCCGTGTCGGAAAAAGACTCCGTGTCGAAAAAAGACTCCGTGTTGGAAAAAGACTCTGTGCTGGAAAAAGACTCCGTGTTGAAAAAGACTCCTTGTTGGAAAAAGACTCCGTGTTGGAAAAAAACTCCGTGTTGGAAAGAGTCCGTGTTGGAAAAAGACTCCGTGTTGGAAAAAGACTCCGTGTTGAAAAAGACTCCGTGTTGGAAAAAAGACTCCGTGCTGGAAATAGACTTCGTGCTGGAAAAAGACTCCGCGTTGGAAAAAGACTCCGTGTTGGAAAAAAACTCCGTGTCGGAAAAAAAACTGTGGCGGAAAAAAACTTCCGTGTCGGAGAAAACCTCCGTGTCAGAAAAAAACTCCGCGTCGGAAAAAAACTTCGTGCCGGAAAAAACCTCCGTGTCGGAAAAACCTCCGTGTCGGAAAAAAACCTCCGTGTCGGAAAAAAACCTGCGTGTCGGAAAAACCTCCGTGTCGAAAAAAAACCTCCGTGTCGCAAAAAACCTCGGTCTCGGAAAAACCCTCCGTGTCGAAAAAAACCTCCGTGCCGGAAAAAACCTCCGTGTCAGAAAAACCTCCGTGTCGGAAAAAACCTCAGTGACGGAAAAACCTCTGTGTCGGGAAAAAACCCCCGTGTCGGAAAAAGACTCCGTGTCGGAAAACACTGTGTCGGAAAAAACTCCGTGTCGGAAAAAAACTCGGTGTCGAAAAAAGATTCCGCGTCGAAAAAAGACTCCGCGTCGGAAAAAGACTCCGTTTCGGAAAAGACTCCGTGTCGGAAAAGACTCCGTGTCGGAAAAGACTCCTTGTCGGAAGAGTCTCCGTACCTGAAAAAGACTGCGTGTCGAAAAAACACCGATTCGAAAAAAGACTCCGCGTCGGAAAAAGACTCCGCGTCGGAAAAGGACTCCGCGTCGGAAAAAGACTCCATGTCAGAAAAAGGCTCCGTGTCGGAAAAAGACTCCGTGTCGAAAAAGACTCCGTGTTGGAAAAACACTCCGTGTTGAAAAAAGACTCCGTGCTGGAAAAAGACTCCGTGTTGGAAAGACTCCGTGTTAGAAAAAGACTCCGTGTTGGAAAAAGACTCCGTGCTGGAAAAAAGACTCCGTGTTGAAAAAGACTCCATGTTGGAAAAAGACTCTGCGTTGAAAAAAGACACCGTGATGGAAAGACCACGTGTTGGAAAAAGACTCCGTGTTGGAAAAAGACTCCGTGTTGGAAGAAGACTCCGTGTTGGAGAAAGACTCCGTGTTGGAAAAAGACTCCGTGTTGGAAAGACTCCGTGTTGGAAAAAAACTCCGTGTCGGAAAAAAACTCCGTGTCGGAAAAAAAACTGCGTGTCGGAAAAACCTCCGTGTCGGAAAAAACCTCCGTGTCGGAAAAAACTCCGTGTCGGAAAAAGACTCCGTGTCGAAAAAGACTCCGTGTTGGAAAAAGACTCCGTGTTAGAAAAAGACTCCGTGCTGGAAAAATACTCCGTGTTGAAAAAGACTCCGTGTTGGAAAAAGACTCCGTGTTGGAAAAAGACTCCGTGTTGGAAAGACTCCGTGCTGGAAAAAGACTCCGTGTTGGAAAAAGACTCCGAGCTGGAAAAAGACTCCGTGTTTAAAAAGACTCCGTGTTGGAAAAAGACTCCGTGTTGGAAAAATACTCCGTGTTGGAAAGACCCCGTGTTAGAAAAAGACTCCGTGTTGGGAAAAGACTCCGTGTTGGAAGAAGACTCCGTGTTGGAGAAAGACTCCGTGTTGGAAAAAGACTCCGTGTTGGAAAAAGACTCCGTGTTGGAGACTCCGTGTTGGAAAAAAACTCCGTGTCGGAAAAAAACTCTGTCGGAAAAAAACTGCGTGTCGGAAAAAAACCTTCGTGTCGGAAAAAACCTCCGTGTCGGAAAAAAACTCCGTCTCAGGAAAAAAAAACTCCGTGTCGGAAAAACCTCCGTGATGGAAAAACCTCCGTGTCGGAAAAACCTCCGTGTCGGAAAAAAATTCCGTGTCGGAAAAAAACTCCGCGTCGGAAAAAACCTCCGTGTCAGAAAAAACCTTCGTGTCGGAAAAACCTCCATGTCGGAAAAAACCTTCGTGTCGGAAAAACTCTCCGTATCGGAAAACAAACTCCGTCTCGGAAAAACCTCCGTGTCGGAAAAAAACCTGCGTGTCGGAAAAAAACTCCGTGTCAAAAAAAACCTCCGTGTCGGAAAAAAACCTCCGTGTCAGAAAAACCTCCGTGCCGAAAAAAACCTCCGTGTTGGAAAAAAACCTCCGTGTCGGAAAAAAACCTCCGTGTCGGAAAAACACTCCGTGTCGGAAAAAAAACTCCGTGGCGGAAAAAACTACGTGTCGAAAAAGACTCCGCGTCGGAAAGACTCCGCGTCGGAAAATGACTCCGCGTCGGAAAAGGACTCCGCGTCGGAAAAAGACTCCATGTCAGAAAAAGACTCCGTGTCGGAAAAAGACTCCGTGTCGAAAAAGACTCCATGTTGGAAAAACACTCCGTGTTGGAAAAAGACTCCGTGCTGGAAAAAGACACCGTGTTGAAAAAGACTCCGTGTTGAAAAAAGACTCCGTGTTGGAAAAAGACTCCGTGTTGGAAAGACTCCGTGTTGGAAAAAGACTCCGTGTTGGAAAAAGACTCCGTGCTGGAAAAAGACTCCGTGTTGAAAAAGACTCCGTGTTAAAAAAAGACTGTGTTGAAAAAAGACACCGTGATGGAAAGACCCCGTGTTGGAAAAAGACTCCGTGTTGGAAAAAGACTCCGTGTTGGAAGAAGACTCCATGTTGGAGAAAGACTCCGTGTTGGAAAAAGACTCCGTGTTGGAAAGACTCCGTGTTGGAAAAAAACTCCGTGTCGGAAAAAAACTCCGTGTCGGAAAAAAAACTGCGTGTAGGAAAAACCTCCGTGTCGGAAAAAACCTCCGTGTCGGAAAAAAACTCCGTGTCGGAAAAAGACTCCGTGTCGAAAAAGACTCCGTGTTGGAAAAAGACTCCGTGCTGGAAAAAGACACCGTGTTGAAAAAGACTCCGTGTTGGAAAAAGACTCCGTGTTGGAAAAAGACTCCGTGTTGGAAAGACTCCGTGTTGGAAAAAGACTCCGTGTTGGAAAAAGACTCCGTGTTGGAAAAAGACTCCGTGTTGGAAAGACTCCGTGTTGGAAAAAGACTCCATGTTGGAAAAACACTCCGTGTTGGAAAAAGACTCCGTGCTGGAAAAAGACACCGTGTTGAAAAAGACTCCGTGTTGAAAAAAGACTCCGTGTTGGAAAAAGACTCCGTGTTGGAAAGACTCCGTGTTGGAAAAAGACTCCGTGTTGGAAAAAGACTCCGTGCTGGAAAAAGACTCCGTGTTGAAAAAGACTCCGTGTTAAAAAAAGACTGTGTTGAAAAAAGACACCGTGATGGAAAGACCCCGTGTTGGAAAAAGACTCCGTGTTGGAAAAAGACTCCGTGTTGGAAGAAGACTCCATGTTGGAGAAAGACTCCGTGTTGGAAAAAGACTCCGTGTTGGAAAGACTCCGTGTTGGAAAAAAACTCCGTGTCGGAAAAAAACTCCGTGTCGGAAAAAAAACTGCGTGTAGGAAAAACCTCCGTGTCGGAAAAAACCTCCGTGTCGGAAAAAAACTCCGTGTCGGAAAAAGACTCCGTGTCGAAAAAGACTCCGTGTTGGAAAAAGACTCCGTGCTGGAAAAAGACACCGTGTTGAAAAAGACTCCGTGTTGGAAAAAGACTCCGTGTTGGGAAAAGACTCCGTGTTGGAAGAAGACTCCGTGTTGGAGAAAGACTCCGTGTTGGAAAAAGACTCCGTGTTGGAAAAAGACTCCGTGTTGGAGACTCCGTGTTGGAAAAAAACTCCGTGTCGGAAAAAAACTCTGTCGGAAAAAAACTGCGTGTCGGAAAAAAACCTTCGTGTCGGAAAAAACCTCCGTGTCGGAAAAAAACTCCGTCTCAGGAAAAAAAAACTCCGTGTCGGAAAAACCTCCGTGTGGAAAAACCTCCGTGTCGGAAAAACCTCCGTGTCGGAAAAAAATTCCGTGTCGGAAAAAAACTCCGCGTCGGAAAAAACCTCCGTGTCAGAAAAAACCTTCGTGTCGGAAAAACTTCCGTGTCGGAAAAAACCTTCGTGTCGGAAAAACTCTCCGTATCGGAAAACAAACTCCGTCTCGGAAAAACCTCCGTGTCGGAAAAAAACCTGCGTGTCGGAAAAAAACTCCGTGTCAAAAAAAACCTCCGTGTCGGAAAAAAACCTCCGTGTCAGAAAAACCTCCGTGCCGAAAAAAACCTCCGTGTTGGAAAAAAACCTCCGTGTCGGAAAAAAACCTCCGTGTCGGAAAAACACTCCGTGTCGGAAAAAAAACTCCGTGGCGGAAAAAACTACGTGTCGAAAAAGACTCCGCGTCGGAAAGACTCCGCGTCGGAAAATGACTCCGCGTCGGAAAAGGACTCCGCGTCGGAAAAAGACTCCATGTCAGAAAAAGACTCCGTGTCGGAAAAAGACTCCGTGTCGAAAAAGACTCCATGTTGGAAAAACACTCCGTGTTGGAAAAAGACTCCGTGCTGGAAAAAGACACCGTGTTGAAAAAGACTCCGTGTTGAAAAAAGACTCCGTGTTGGAAAAAGACTCCGTGTTGGAAAGACTCCGTGTTGGAAAAAGACTCCGTGTTGGAAAAAGACTCCGTGCTGGAAAAAGACTCCGTGTTGAAAAAGACTCCGTGTTAAAAAAAGACTGTGTTGAAAAAAGACACCGTGATGGAAAGACCCCGTGTTGGAAAAAGACTCCGTGTTGGAAAAAGACTCCGTGTTGGAAGAAGACTCCATGTTGGAGAAAGACTCCGTGTTGGAAAAAGACTCCGTGTTGGAAAGACTCCGTGTTGGAAAAAAACTCCGTGTCGGAAAAAAACTCCGTGTCGGAAAAAAAACTGCGTGTAGGAAAAACCTCCGTGTCGGAAAAAACCTCGGTGTCGGAAAAAAACTCCGTGTCGGAAAAAGACTCCGTGTCGAAAAAGACTCCGTGTTGGAAAAAGACTCCGTGCTGGAAAAAGACACCGTGTTGAAAAAGACTCCGTGTTGGAAAAAGACTCCGTGTTGGAAAAAGACTCCGTGTTGGAAAGACTCCGTGTTGGAAAAAGACTCCGTGTTGGAAAAAGACTCCGTGTTGGAAAAAGACTCCGTGTTGGAAAGACTCCGTGTTGGAAAAAGACTCCGTGTTGGAAAAAGACTCCGTGCTGGAAAAAGACTCCGTGTTGAAAAAGACTCCGTGTTGAAAAAAGACTGTGTTGAAAAAAGACACCGTGATGGAAAGACCCCGTGTTGGAGAAAGACTCCGTGTTGGAAAAAGACTCCGTGTTGGAAGAAGACTCCATGTTGGAGAAAGACTCCGTGTTGGAAAAAGACTCCGTGTTGGAAAGACTCCGTGTTGGAAAAAAACTCCGTGTCGGAAAAAAACTCCGTGTCGGAAAAAAAACTGCGTGTAGGAAAAACCTCCGTGTCGGAAAAAACCTCCGTGTCGGAAAAAACTCCGTGTCGGAAAAAGACTCCGTGTCGAAAAAGACTCCGTGTTGGAAAAAGACTCCGTGCTGGAAAAAGACACCGTGTTGAAAAAGACTCCGTGTTGGAAAAAGACTCCGTGTTGGAAAAAGACTCCGTGTTGGAAAGACTCCGTGTTGGAAAAAGACTCCGTGTTGGAAAAAGACTCCGTGCTGGAAAAAGACTCCGTGTTGAAAAAGACTCCGTGTTGGAAAAAGACTCTGTGTTGAAATAAGACTCCGTGTTGGAAAGACCCCGTGTTGGAAAAAGACTCCGTGTTGGAAGAAGTCTCCGTGTTGGAAGAAGACTCCGTGTTGGAGAAAGACTCCGTGTTGGAAAAAAACTCCGTGTCGGAAAAAAACTCCGTGTCGGAAAAAAAAACTGCGTGTCGGAAAAACCTCCGTGTCGGAAAAACCTCCGTGTCGGAAAAAAACTCCCGTGTCGGAAAAAGACTACGTGTCGAAAAAGACTCCGTGTTGGAAAAAGACTCCGTGTTGGAAAGACTCCGTGCTGGAAAAAGACTCCGTGTTGAAAAAGACTCCGTGTTGGAAAAAGACTCCGTGTTGAAATAAGTTTCCGTGTTGGAAAGACTCCTTGTTGGAAAAAGACTCCGTGTTGGAAAAAGACTCCGAGCTGGAAAAAGACTCCGTGTTAGAAAAAGACTCCGTGCTGGAAAAATACTCCGTGTTGAAAAAGACTCCGTGTTGGAAAAAGACTCCGTGTTGGAAAAAGACTCCGCGTTGGAAAGACTCCGTGCTGGAAAAAACCTCCGTGTCGGAAAAAAACTCCGTCTCGGGAAAAAAAAACTCCGTGTCGGAAAAACCTCCGTGTCGGAAAAACCTCCGTGTCGGAAAAAACCTTCGTGTCGGAAAAACTCTCCGTATCGGAAAACAACCTGCGTGTCGGAAAAAAACTCCGTGGCGGAAAAAACTACGTGTCCAAAAAGACTCCGCGTCGGAAAGACTCCGCGTCGGAAAATGACTCCGCGTCGGAAAAAAGACCTCGTGTCGGAAAAAGATTCCGTGTCGGAAAAAAACTCCGTGTCGGGAAAAGACTCCGTTTCGGAAAAGACTCCGCGTCGGAAAAGACTCCGTGTCGGAAAAGACTCCGTGTCGGAAGAGACTCCATACCTGAAAAAGACTCCGTGTCGGAAAAAGACTCCGTGTCAAAAAAACACTCCTTGTCGGAAAAAAACTTCATGTCGGAAAAAACTCCGTGTCGGGAAAAGACTCCGTTTCGAAAGACTCCGTGCCGGAAAAGACTCCGTATCGGGAAAAGACTCCGTTTCGGAAGACTCCGTGCCGGAAAAGACTCCGTGTCGGAAGAGACTCTGTACCGGAAAAAGACTCCGTGTCGGAAAAAGACTCCGTGTCGAAAAAAGACTCCGTGTTGGAAAAAGACTCTGTGCTGGAAAAAGACTCCGTGTTGAAAAAGACTCCTTGTTGGAAAAAGACTCCGTGTTGGAAAAAAACTCCGTGTTGGAAAGAGTCCGTGTTGGAAAAAGACTCCGTGTTGGAAAAAGACTGCGTGCTGGAAAGACTCCGTGTTGAAAAAGACTCCGTGTTGGAAAAAAGACTCCGTGCTGGAAATAGACTTCGTGCTGGAAAAAGACTCCGCGTTGGAAAAAGACTCCGTGTTGGAAAAAAACTCCGTGTCGGAAAAAAAACTGTGGCGGAAAAAAACTTCCGTGTCGGAGAAAACCTCCGTGTCAGAAAAAAACTCCGTGTCGGAAAAAAACTTCGTGCCGGAAAAAACGTCCGTGTCGGAAAAAACCTCCGTGTCGGAAAAAACCTCCGTGTCGGAAAAAAACCTGCGTGTCGGAAAAACCTCCGTGTCGAAAAAAAACCTCCGTGTCGCAAAAAACCTCGGTCTCGGAAAAACCCTCCGTGTCGAAAAAAACCTCCGTGCCGGAAAAAACCTCCGTGTCAGAAAAACCTCCGTGTCGGAAAAAACCTCAGTGACGGAAAAACCTCTGTGTCGGGAAAAAACCCCCGTGTCGGAAAAAGACTCCGTGTCGGAAAACACTGTGTCGGAAAAAACTCCGTGTCGGAAAAAAACTCGGTGTCGAAAAAAGATTCCGCGTCGAAAAAAGACTCCGCGTCGGAAAAAGACTCCGTTTCGGAAAAGACTCCGTGTCGGAAAAGACTCCGTGTCGGAAAGGACTCCTTGTCGGAAGAGTCTCCGTACCTGAAAAAGACTGCGTGTCGAAAAAACACCGATTCGAAAAAAGACTCCGCGTCGGAAAAAGACTCCGCGTCGGAAAAGGACTCCGCGTCGGAAAAAGACTCCATGTCAGAAAAAGGCTCCGTGTCGGAAAAAGACTCCGTGTCGAAAAAGACTCCGTGTTGGAAAAACACTCCGTGTTGAAAAAAGACTCCGTGCTGGAAAAAGACTCCGTGTTGGAAAGACTCCGTGTTAGAAAAAGACTCCGTGTTGGAAAAAGACTCCGTGCTGGAAAAAAGACTCCGTGTTGAAAAAGACTCCGTGTTGGAAAAAGACTCCGTGTTGGAAAAAGACTCCGTGTTGGAAGAAGACTCCGTGTTGGAGAAAGACTCCGTGTTGGAAAAAGACTCCGTGTTGGAAAGACTCCGTGTTGGAAAAAAACTCCGTGTCGGAAAAAAACTCCGTGTCGGAAAAAAAACTGCGTGTCGGAAAAACCTCCGTGTCGGAAAAAACCTCCGTGTCGGAAAAAACTCCGTGTCGGAAAAAGACTCCGTGTCGAAAAAGACTCCGTGTTGGAAAAAGACTCCGTGTTAGAAAAAGACTCCGTGCTGGAAAAATACTCCGTGTTGAAAAAGACTCCGTGTTGGAAAAAGACTCCGTGTTGGAAAAAGACTCCGTGTTGGAAAGACTCCGTGCTGGAAAAAGACTCCGTGTTGGAAAAAGACTCCGAGCTGGAAAAAGACTCCGTGTTTAAAAAGACTCCGTGTTGGAAAAAGACTCCGTGTTGGAAAAATACTCCGTGTTGGAAAGACCCCGTGTTGGAAAAAGACTCCGTGTTGGGAAAAGACTCCGTGTTGGAAGAAGACTCCGTGTTGGAGAAAGACTCCGTGTTGGAAAAAGACTCCGTGTTGGAAAAAGACTCCGTGTTGGAAAGACTCCGTGTTGGAAAAAAACTCCGTGTCGGAAAAAAACTCTGTCGGAAAAAAACTGCGTGTCGGAAAAAAACCTTCGTGTCGGAAAAAACCTCCGTGTCGGAAAAAAACTCCGTCTCAGGAAAAAAAAACTCCGTGTCGGAAAAACCTCTGTGTCGGAAAAACCTCCGTGTCGGAAAAACCTCCGTGTCGGAAAAAAATTCCGTGTCGGAAAAAAACTCCGCGTCGGAAAAAACCTCCGTGTCAGAAAAAACCTTCGTGTCGGAAAAACCTCCGTGTCGGAAAAAACCTTCGTGTCGGAAAAACTCTCCGTATCGGAAAACAAACTCCGTCTCGGAAAAACCTCCGTGTCGGAAAAAAACCTGCGTGTCGGAAAAAAACTCCGTGTCGAAAAAAACCTCCGTGTCGGAAAAAAACCTCCGTGTCAGAAAAACCTCCGTGCCGAAAAAAACCTCCGTGTTGGAAAAAAACCTCCGTGTCGGAAAAAAACCTCCGTGTCGGAAAAACACTCCGTGTCGGAAAAAAAACTCCGTGGCGGAAAAAACTACGTGTCGAAAAAGACTCCGCGTCGGAAAGACTCCGCGTCGGAAAATGACTCCGCGTCGGAAAAGGACTCCGCGTCGGAAAAAGACTCCATGTCAGAAAAAGACTCCGTGTCGAAAAAGACTCCATGTTGGAAAAACACTCCGTGTTGGAAAAAGACTCCGTGCTGGAAAAAGACACCGTGTTGAAAAAGACTACGTGTTGAAAAAAGACTCCGTGTTGGAAAAAGACTCCGTGTTGGAAAGACTCCGTGTTGGAAAAAGACTCCGTGTTGGAAAAAGACTCCGTGCTGGTAAAAGACTCCGTGTTGAAAAAGACTCCGTGTTAAAAAAAGACTGTGTTGAAAAAAGACACCGTGATGGAAAGACCCCGTGTTGGAAAAAGACTCCGTGTTGGAAAAAGACTCCGTGTTGGAAGAAGACTCCATGTTGGAGAAAGACTCCGTGTTGGAAAAAGACTCCGTGTTGGAAAGACTCCGTGTTGGAAAAAAACTCCGTGTCGGAAAAAAACTCCGTGTCGGAAAAAAAACTGCGTGTAGGAAAAACCTCCGTGTCGGAAAAAACCTCCGTGTCGGAAAAAAACTCCGTGTCGGAAAAAGACTCCGTGTCGAAAAAGACTCCGTGTTGGAAAAAGACTCCGTGCTGGAAAAAGACACCGTGTTGAAAAAGACTCCGTGTTGGAAAAAGACTCCGTGTTGGAAAAAGACTCCGTGTTGGAAAGACTCCGTGTTGGAAAAAGACTCCGTGTTGGAAAAAGACTCCGTGCTGGAAAAAGACTCCGTGTTGAAAAAGACTCCGTGTTGGAAAAAGACTCTGTGTTGAAATAAGACTCCGTGTTGGAAAGACCCCGTGTTGGAAAAAGTCTCCGTGTTGGAAGAAGACTCCGTGTTGGAGAAAGACTCCGTGTTGGAAAAAAACTCCGTGTCGGAAAAAAACTCCGTGTCGGAAAAAAAAAACTGCGTGTCGGAAAAACCTCCGTGTCGGAAAAAAACTCCCGTGTCGGAAAAAGACTACGTGTCGAAAAAGACTCCGTGTTGGAAAAAGACTCCGTGTTGGAAAGACTCCGTGCTGGAAAAAGACTCCGTGTTGAAAAATACTCCGTGTTGGAAAAAGACTCCGTGTTGAAATAAGTTTCCGTGTTGGAAAGACTCCTTGTTGGAAAAAGACTCCGTGTTGGAAAAAGACTCCGAGCTGGAAAAAGACTCCGTGTTAGAAAAAGACTCCGTGCTGGAAAAATACTCCGTGTTGAAAAAGACTCCGTGTTGGAAAAAGACTCCGTGTTGGAAAAAGACTCCGCGTTGGAAAGACTCCGTGCTGGAAAAAGACTCCGTGTTGGAAAAAGACTCCGAGCTGGAAAAAGACTCCGTGTCGGAAAAAAACTGCGTGTCGGAAAAACCTCCGTGTCGGAAAAAACCTCCGTGTCGGAAAAAAACTCCGTCTCGGGAAAAAAAAACTCCGTGTCGGAAAAACCTCCGTGTCGGAAAAAACCTTCGTGTCGGAAAAACTCTCCGTATCGGAAAACAACCTGCGTGTCGGAAAAAAACTCCGTGGCGGAAAAAACTACGTGTCCAAAAAGACTCCGCGTCGGAAAGACTCCGCGTCGGAAAATGACTCCGCGTCGGAAAAAAGACCTCGTGTCGGAAAAAGATTCCGTGTCGGAAAAAAACTCCGTGTCGGGAAAAGACTCCGTTTCGGAAGAGACTCCGCGTCGGAAAAGACTCCGTGTCGGAAAAGACTCCGTGTCGGAAGAGACTCCATACCTGAAAAAGACTCCGTGTCGGAAAAAGACTCCGTGTCGAAAAAACACTCCTTGTCGGAAAAAAACTTCATGTCGGAAAAAACTCCGTGTCGGGAAAAGACTCTGTTTCGGAAGACTCCGTGCCGGAAAAGACTCCGTATCGGGAAAAGACTCCGTTTCGGAAGACTCCGTGCCGGAAAAGACTCCGTGTCGGAAGAGACTCTGTACCGGAAAAAGACTCCGTGTCGGAAAAAGACTCCGTGTCGAAAAAAGACTCCGTGTTGGAAAAAGACTCTGTGCATGAAAAAGACTCCGTGTTGAAAAAGACTCCTTGTTGGAAAAAGACTCCGTGTTGGAAAAAAACTCCGTGTTGGAAAGAGTCCGTGTTGGAAAAAGACTCCGTGTTGGAAAAAGACTCCGTGCTGGAAAGACTCCGTGTTGAAAAAGACTCCGTGTTGGAAAAAGACTCCGTGCTGGAAATAGACTTCGTGCTGGAAAAAGACTCCGCGTTGGAAAAAGACTCCGTGTTGGAAAAAAAACTCCGTGTCGGAAAAAAAACTGTGGCGGAAAAAAACTTCCGTGTCGGAGAAAACCTCCGTGTCAGAAAAAAGCTCCGTGTCGGAAAAAAACTTCGTGCCGGAAAAAACCTCCGTGTCGGAAAAAACCTCCGTGTCGGAAAAAAACCTCCGTGTCGGAAAAAAACCTGCGTGTCGGAAAAACCTCCGTGTCGAAAAAAAACCTCCGTGTCGCAAAAAACCTCGGTCTCGGAAAAACCCTCCGTGTCGAAAAAAACCTCCGTGGCGGAAAAAACCTCCGTGTCGGAAAAACCTCCGTGGCGGAAAAAACCTCAGTGACAGAAAAAACCTCTGTGTCGGGAAAAAACCCCCGTGTCGGAAAAAGACTCCGTGTCGAAAAAAGATTCCGCGTCGAAAAAAGACTCCGCGTCGGAAAAAGACTCTGCTTCGGAACAAGACCTCGTGTCGGAAAAAGACTCCGTTTCGGAAAAGACTCCGTGTCGGAAAAGACTCCGTGTCGGAAAAGACTCCTTGTCGGAAGAGTCTCCGTACCTGAAAAAGACTCCGTGTCGAAAAAACACCGATTCAAAAAAAGACTCCGCGTCGGATAAAGACTCCGCGTCGGAAAAGGACTCCGCGTCGGAAAAAGACTCCATGTCAGAAGAAGACTCCGTGTCGGAAAAAGACTCCGTGTCGAAAAAGACTCCGTGTTGGAAAAACACTCCGTGTTGGAAAAAGACTCCGTGCTGGAAAAAGACACCGTGTTGAAAAAGACTCCGTGTTGGAAAAAGACTCCGTGTTGGAAAAAGACTCCGTGTTGGAAAGACTCCGTGTTGGAAAAAGACTCCGTGTGGGAAAAAGACTCCGTGCTGGAAAAAGACTCCGTGTTGAAAAAGACTCCGTGTTGGAAAAATACTCTGTGTTGAAAAAAGACACCGTGATGGAAAGACCCCGTGTTGGAAAAAGACTCCGTGTTGGAAAAAGACTCCGTGTTGGAAGAAGACTCCGTGTTGGAGAAAGACTCCGTGTTGGAAAAAGACTCCGTGTTGGAAAGACTCCGTGTTGGAAAAAAACTCAGTGTCGGAAAAAAACTCCGTGTCGGAAAAAAAAACTGCGTGTCGGAAAAACCTCCGTGGCGGAAAAAACCTCCGTGTCGGAAAAAACTCCGTGTCGGAAAAAGACTCCGTGTCGAAAAAGACTCCGTGTTGGAAAAAGACTCCGTGTTGGAAAAAGACTCCGTGTCGGAAAAAAACTCCGTGTCGGGTAAAGGCTCCGTTTCGGGAAAGACTCCGTGTCGGAAAAAGACTCCGTGTCGGAAAAAGACTCCGTGTCGGAAAAGACTCGGTGTCGGAAAAAGACTCCGTGTCGGAAAAGGACTCCGTGTCGGAAAAAGACTCCGTGTCGGAAAAAGACTCCGTGTCGGAAAAAGTCTCCGTGCTGGAAAAAGACTTCGTGTTGGAAAAACACTGTGCTGGGAAAAAACTCCGTGTCGGAAAAGGACTCCGTTTCAGAAAAAGACCCCGTGTCGGAAAAAACTCCGTGTCGGAAAAAACTAAGTGTCGGAAAAGACTCCGTTTCAGAAAAAGACTCCGTGTTGGAAAAAACTCCGTGTCGGAAAAAACTAAGTGTCGGAAAAGACTCCGTATCGGAAAAGACTCCGTTTTGGAAAAGACTCCGTGTCGAAAAGACTCCGTGTTGGAAGAGACACCGTGTTGGAAGAGACTCCATGTTGGAAGAGACTCCGTGTTGGAAGAGACTTCGTGTTGGAAAGACTCCGTGTTGGAAAAAGACTCCATGCTGGGGAAAGACGCCCTGCTGGGAAAAGACTCCGTGCTGGGAAAAGACTCCGTGCTAGGAAGACTCCTTGCTGGGAAAAGACTCCATGCTGGGAAGACTCCGTGTCGGAAAAAAAACTCCGTGTCGAAAAATACTCCGTGTCAGAAAAAGACTCCGTGCCGGAAAAAGACTCCACGCCGGGAAAAGACTCCGTACCAGAAAAACTCCGTGTCGGAAAAAAAAACTCCGTGTCGGAAAAAACCTCCGTGTCGGAAAACACCTCCGTGTCGGAAAAAACCTCCGAGGCGGAAAAAACGTCCGTGTCGGAAAAAACCTCCGTGTCGGAAAAAACCTCCGTGTCGGAAAAAAACCTCCGTGTCGGAAAAAACCTCCGTGCCGGAAAAAATCCACCGTGTCGGAAAAAAACCTCCGTGTCGGAAACAAGCTCCGTCACGGAAAAAAACCACCGTGTCGGAAAAAACCTCCGTGTCGGAAAAAACCTCCGTGTCGAAAAAACCTCCTTGTCGGAAAAAAACCTCCGTGTCGGAAAAAGACTCCGTGTCGGAAAAAGACTCCGTGTCGGAACAAACTCCGTGTCGGGAAAAGACTCCGTTTCGGAGAAGACTCCGTGTCGGAAAAGACTCCGTGTCAGAAAATACTCCGTGTTGGAAGAGCCTCCGTACCGGAAAAAGATTCCGTGTCGGAAAAAGACTCCGTGTCGGAAAAACACTCCGTGTCGGAAAAAGACTCCATGTCGGAAAAAGACTCCGTGTCGGAAAAAAGTTCCGTGTCGGGAAAAGACTCCGTTTAGGAAAAGACTCCGTGTCGGAAAAGACTCCGTGTCGGAAGGGACTCCGTACCAGAAAAATACTCCGTGTCGGAAAAAGGCTCCGTGTTGGAAAAAGACTCCGTGTTGGAAAAAGACACCGTGTTGGAGAAGACTCCGTACTGGGAAAAGACTCCGTGTTGAAAAAGACTCCGTGTTGGATAGAGATTCCGTGTTGGAAAAAGACTCCGTGTTGGAGAAGACTCCGTGCTGGGAAAAGACTCCGTGTTGAAAAAGACTCCGTGTTGGAAAAAAACTCCCTGTTGGAAAGAGTCCGTGTTGGAAAAAGACTCCGTGTTAGAAAAAGACTCCGTGCTGGAAAGACTCCGTGTTGAAAAAGACTCCGTGTTGGAAAAAAGACTCCGTGCTGGAAATAGACTTCGTGCTGGAAAAAGACTCCGCGTTGGAAAAAGACTCCGTGTTGGAAAAAAACTCCGTGTCGGAAAAAAAACCGTGGCGGAAAAAAACTTCCGTGTCGGAGAAAACCTCCGTGTCAGAAAAAAACTCCGTGTCGGAAAAAAACTTCGTGCCGGAAAAAACCTCCGTGTCGGAAAAAACCTCCGTGTCGGAAAAAAACCTCCGTGTCGGAAAAAAACCTGCGTGTCGGAAAAACCTCCGTGTCGAAAAAAACCTCCGTGTCGCAAAAAACCTCGGTCTCGGAAAAACCCTCCGTGTCGAAAAAAAACCTCCGTGGCGGAAAAAACCTCCGTGTCGGAAAAACCTCCGTGTCGGAAAAAAACCTCAGTGACGGAAAAAACCTCTGTGTCGTGAAAAAACCCCCGTGTCGGAAAAAGACTCCGTGTCGGAAAACACTGTGTCGGAAAAAACTCCGTGTCGGAAAAAAACTCCGTGTCGAAAAAAGATTCCGCGTCGAAAAAAGACTCCGCGTCGGAAAAAGACTCTGCTTCGGAACAAGACCTCGTGTCGGAAAACGACTCCGTTTCGGAAAAGACTCCGTGTCGGAAAAGACTCCGTGTCGGAAAAGACTCCTTGTCGGAAGAGTCTCCGTATCTGAAAAAGACTCCGTGTCGAAAAAACACCGATTCAAAAAAAGACTCCGCGTCGGAAAAGGACTCCGCGTCGGAAAAAGACTCCATGTCAGAAGAAGACTCCGTGTCGGAAAAAGACACCGTGTCGAAAAAGACTCCGTGTTGGAAAAACACTCCGTGTTGGAAAAAGACTCCGTGCTGGAAAAAGACACCGTGTTGAAAAAGACTCCGTGTTGGAAAAAGACTCCGTGTTGGAAAAAGACTCCGTGTTGGAAAAAGACCACGTGCTGGAAAAAGACTCCGTGTTGAAAAAGACTCCGTGTTGGAAAAAGACTCTGTGTTGAAAAAAGACACCGTGATGGAAAGAACCCGTGTTGGAAAAAGACTCCGTGTTGGAAAAAGACTCCGTGTTGGAAGAAGACTCCGTCTCGGGAAAAACGTCCGTGTCGGAAAAAACCTCCGTGTCGGAAAAAACCTCCGTGTCGGAAAAAAACCTCCGTGTCGGAAAAAACCTCCGTGCCGGAAAAAATCCACCGTGTCGGAAAAAAACCTCCGTGTCGGAAACAACCTCCGTCACGGAAAAAAACCACCGTGTCGGAAAAAACCTCCGTGTCGGAAAAAACCTCCGTGTCGAAAAAACCTCCTTGTCGGAAAAAAACCTCCGTGTCGGAAAAAGACTCCGTGTCGGAAAAAGACTCCGTGTCGGAACAAACTCCGTGTCGGGAAAAGACTCCGTTTCGGAGAAGACTCCGTGTCGGAAAAGACTCCGTGTCAGAAAAGACTCCGTGTTGGAAGAGCCTCCGTACCGGAAAAAGATTCCGTGTCGGAAAAAGACTCCGTGTCGGAAAAACACTCCGTGTCGGAAAAAGACTCCTTGTCGGAAAAAGACTCCGTGTCGGAAAAAAGTTCCGTGTCGGGAAAAGACTCCGTTTAGGAAAAGACTCCGTGTCGGAAAAGACTCCGTGTCGGAAGGGACTCCGTACCAGAAAAATACTCCGTGTCGGAAAAAGGCTCCGTGTTGGAAAAAGACTCCGTGTTGGAAAAAGACACCATGTTGGAGAAGACTCCGTACTGGGAAAAGACTCCGTGTTGAAAAAGACACCGTGTTGGAGAAGACTCCGTACTGGGAAAAGACTCCGTGTTGAAAAAGACTCCGTGTTGGAAAGAGATTCCGTGTTGGAAAAAAACTCCGTGTTGGAGAAGACTCCGTGCTGGGAAAAGACTCCGTGTTGAAAAAGACTCCGTGTTGGAAAAAGATTCCGTGTTGGAAAAAGACTCCGTGTTGGAAAAAGACTTGTAAAAAGACTCCATGTTGGAAAAAGACTCCGTGTTGGAAAAAGACTACGTGTTGGAAAAAGACTCCGTGTTGGAAAAAGACTCCGTGCTGGAAATAGACTTCTTGCTGGAAAAAGACTCCGCGTTGGAAAAAGACTCCGTGTTTGAAAAAAAAACTCCGTGTCGGAAAAAAAACCGTGTCGGAAAAAAATTCCGTGTCGGCAAAAGACTCCGTGTTGGGAAAAGACTCCGTGTTGGAAAAAGACTCCGTGCTGGAAAAAGACACCGTGTTGAAAAAGTCTCCGTGTTGGAAAAAGACTCCGCGTTGGAAAAAGACTCCGTGTTGGAAAGACTCCGTGTTGGAAAAAGACTCCGTGTTGGAAAAAGACTCCGTGCTGGAAAAAGACTCTGTGTTGAAAAAGACTCCGTGTTGGAAAAATACTCTGTGTTGAAAAAAGACACCGTGATGGAAAGACCCCGTGTTGGAAAAAGACTCCGTGTTGGAAAAAGACTCCGTGTTGGAAGAAGACTCCGTGTTGGAGAAAGACTCCGTGTTGGAAAAAGACTCCGTGTTGGAAAGACTCCGTGTTGGAAAAAAACTCCGTGTCGGAAAAAAACTCCGTGTCGGAAAAAAAACTGCGTGTCAGAAAAACCTCCGTGGCGGAAAAAACCTCCGTGTCGGAAAAAAAACTCCGTGTCGGAAAAAGACTCCGTGTCGAAAAAGACTCCGTGTTGGAAAAAGACTCCGTGTTGGAAAAAGACTCCGTGTCGGAAAAAAACTCCGTGTCGGGTAAAGGCTCCGTTTCGGGAAAGACTCCGTGTCGGAAAAGACTCCGTGTCGGAAAAAGACTCCGTGTTGGAAAAAGACTCCGTGTCGGAAAAAGACTCGGTGTCGGAAAAAGACTCCGTGTCGGAAAAGGACTCCGTGTCGGAAAAAGACTCCGTGTCGGAAAAAGTCTCCATGCTGGAAAAAGACTTCGTGTTGGAAAAAGACTGTGCTGGGAAAAAACTCCGTGTCGGAAAAGGACTCCGTTTCAGAAAAAGACCCCGTGTCGGAAAAAACTCCGTGTCGGAAAAAACTAAGTGTCGGAAAAGACTCCGTTTCAGAAAAAGACTCCGTGTTGGAAAAAACTCCGTGTCGGAAAAAACTAAGTGTCGGAAAAGACTCCGTATCGGAAAAGACTCCGTTTTGGAAAAGACTCCGTGTCGGAAAAGACTTCGTGTTGGAAGAGACACCGTGTTGGAAGAGACTCCATGTTGGAAGAGACTCCGTGTTGGAAGAGACTTCGTGTTGGAAAGACTCCGTGTTGGAAAAAGACTCCATGCTGGGGAAAGACGCCCTGCTGGGAAAAGACTCCGTGCTGGGAAAAGACTCCGTGCTAGGAAGACTCCTTGCTGGGAAAAGACTCCGTGCTGGGAAAAGACTCCGTGTCGGAAAAAATCTCCGTGTCGAAAAATACTCCGTGTCAGAAAAAGACTCCGTGCCGGAAAAAGACTCCACGCCGGGAAAAGACTCCGTACCAGAAAAACTCCGTGTCGGAAAAAAAAAACTCCGTGTCGGAAAAAACCTCCGTGTCGGAAAACACCTCCGTGTCGGAAAAAACCTCCGAGACGGAAAAAACGTCCGTGTCGGAAAAACCTCCGTGTCGGAAAAAACCTCCGTGTCGGAAAAAAACCTCCGTGTCGGAAAAAACATCCGTGCCGGAAAAAATCCACCGTGTCGGAAAAAAACCTCCGTGTCGGAAACAACCTCCGTCACGGAAAAAAACCACCGTGTCGGAAAAAACCTCCGTGTCGGAAAAAACCTCCGTGTCGAAAAAAACCTCCTTGTCGGAAAAAAACCTCCGTGTCGGAAAAAGACTCCGTGTCGGAAAAAGACTCCGTGTCGGAACAAACTCCGTGTCGGGAAAAGACTCCGTTTCGGAGAAGACTCCGTGTCGGAAAAGACTCCGTGTCAGAAAAGACTCCGTGTTGGAAGAGCCTCCGTACCGGAAAAAGATTCCGTGTCGGAAAAAGACTCCGTGTCGGAAAAACACTCCGTGTCGGAAAAAGACTCCATGTCGGAAAAAGACTCCGTGTCGGAAAAAAGTTCCGTGTCGGGAAAAGACTCCGTACCAGAAAAACTCCGTGTCGGAAAAAAAAACTCCGTGTCGGAAAAAACCTCCGTGTCGGAAAACACCTCCGTGTCGGAAAAAACCTCCGTGTGGGAAAAAACCTCCGTGTCGGAAAAAAACCCCCGTGTCGGAAAAACCTCCGTGACGGAAAAAACCATCGTGTCGGAAAAACTCTCCGTGTCGGAAAAAACCTCCGTCTCAAAAAAACCTCCGTGTCGGAAAAAAACCTCCGAGTCGGAAAAAAACCTCCGTGTCGGAAAAAAAAGCTCCGTGTCGGAAAAAAGCTCCGTGTCGGAAAAAAACCTCCGTGTCGGAAAAAACCTCCGTGTCGGAAAAAGACCCCGCGTCGAAAAAGACACCGCGTCGGAAAAGACGCCGCGTCGGAAAAAGACTCCGTGTCGGAAAAAGTGTGTAGGAAAAAAACTCCGTGTCAGGAAAAGACTCCGTTTCGGAAAAGACTCCGTCGGAAAAGACTCCGTGTTGAAGGAGACTCCGTACCGGAAAAAGACTCCGTGTCGGAAAAAGACTCCGTGTTGGGAAAAGACTCCAGGTTGGAAAAAGACTCCGTGTTGGAAACCGACTCCGTGTTGGAAAAAGACTTCGTGACGGAAAAGACTCCCTGTTGAAAAAAGACTCCGTGCTGGAAAAAGACTCCGTGTTGGAAAAAGACTCCGTGTTGGAAAAAGACTCCGTGTTGGAAAAAGACTCCGTGTTGGAAAGACTCCGTGTTGGAAAAAGACTCCGTGTTGTAAAAAGACTCCGCGTTAGAAAAAGACTCCGTGTTGGATAAAGAGTCCGTGTTGGAAAGACTCCGTGTCGGAAAAAAACTCCGTGCTGCAAAAAGACTCCGTGCCGGAAAAAGATTCCGTGCTGGAAAAAGACTCCGTGCAGGAAAAAGACTCCGTGCCAGGAAAAGACTCCGTGCCGGGAGACTCCGCGCAGGGAAAAGACTCCGTGCAGGAAAAAGACTCCGAGCCGGGAAAAGACACCGTGTCGGAAAAAAACTCCGTGTCGGAAAAAACTCCGCGTCGGAAAAAACTGTGTCGAAAAAAGACTCCGTGTCGGAAAAAGAGTCCGTGTCGGAAAGAACTCCGTGTCGGGAAAAGACTCCGTTTCGGAAAAGACTCCGTGTCGGAAAAGACTCCGTGTCCGAAAAGACTCCGTGTCGGAAGACTACGTGTCGGAAGAAGACTCCGTGTCGGAAGAAGACTCCGTGTCGGAAGAAGACTCCGCGTCTAAAAAACACTGTGTCGGAAAAAGACTCCGTGTCGGAAAAAGACTCCGTGTTGGAAAAAGACTCCGTGTTGGAAAAAACTCCGCGTCGGAAAAAATCTCCGTGTCGGAAAAAGACTCCGTGCTGGGGAAAGACTCCGTGCTGGGAAGACTCATCATCATCATCATCATCATCATCATCAGCCTTACTACACCCACTGCAGGGCAAAGGCCTCTCCCATGTCTCTCCAATTAACCCTATCCTTTGCAAGCTGCATCCACCCTTTGCCTGCAAACTTCTTAATCTCATCCGTCCATCTAACCTTCTGCCGCCCCCTGCTACGCTTACTTTCTCTTGGAACCCACTCCGTTACCCTTAAAGACCAGCTGTTACCTTGCCTTCGCATTACATGCCCTGCCCAAGCCCATTTCTTTCTCTTGATTTCGACTAGGATGTCATTAACCCGTGTTTATCCCTCACCCACTCTGCCCGCTTCCGATCTCTTAACGTTACACCTATCATTTTTCTTTCCATGGCTCGCTGCGTTGTCCTTAACTTAAGCTGATCTCTTTTCGTTAGCCTCCACGTTTCTGCCCCGTAGGTGAGTACCGGTAAGATTATGCTGTTGTACACTTTCCTCTTGAGGGAAATTGGTAAACTGCCACTCATGATCTGCGAGAATTTGCCATATGCGCTCCACCCCATTCTTAACCTTCTAGTTATCTCCCTCTCATGATCCGGATCAGCTGTCACTACCTGCCCTAAGTAGACGTATTCCGGCACAATTTCTAGGCTCTCGCTGCCAATTGTGAACTGCTGTTCCCTTGCTAGGCTGTTGAACATTACCTTTGTTTTCTGCATGTTAATTTTTAGACCCATCGATCTGCTCTGCCTGTCTAACTCGTTGATCATGATTTGCAGTTCACCTCCTGAGTGACTCAGCAAGGCAATGTCATCAGCAAATCTCAGATTATTTAGGTATTCTCCATTTATTCTTATTCCCAACTGTTCCCAACTCAGGCCTCGAAATACCTCCTGCAAACATGCGGTGAACAGCATTGGCGAGATCGTGTCTCCTTGCCTGACGCCCTTCCTTATTGGAATTTTATTGCTGACTTTATGGAGGACTATAGTAGCTGTGCAGTTGCTATATATATCTTCCAGTATTTTGACTTAAGGCTCTTCTACCCCCTGATTACGCAATGCCTGTATGACTGCTGAGGTTTCCACTGAGTCCAATGCTTTCTCGTAATCAATGAAAGCTATATATAGAGGTTGGTTATATTCTGCGCATTTCTCTACCACCTGATTGATAGTGTGAATATGATCTATTGTGGAATATCCTTTACGAAAGCCTGCCTGATCATTTGGTTGATTAAAGTCTAACGTGGCCCTGACTCTATTAGCGATTACGTTAGTAAATACTTTGTAGGCAACGGATAGTAAGCTGATGGGCCTGTAATTTTTCAAGTCCTTGGCGTCTCCCTTCTTATGAATTAAGATAATGTTTGCATTCTTCCAAGCTTCTGGTACAGTCGAGGTCATAAGGCATTGCGTATACAGGGTGGCTAGTTTTTCTAGCACGATGTCCCCTCCATCCTTCAACAGATCTGCTGTTACCTGATCCTCCCCAGCTGCTTTTCCTCTTTTCATTGCTTCTAAGGCTTTCTTTACTTCATCTTTCGTTACTGGCGGGATGACGCATTGCTGTGCACTGCTGTCTTTCTCATTAGCGCTCTGATTACATTGGCTACTGTACAGGTCTGTGTAGAACACTTCGGCTACGTTAATTATCTTATCCATATTGCTAATGACATTGCCCTGTTTGTCTCTTAATGCATACATCTGGTTTTTACCTATGCCTAGTTTCCTCTTCACTGTTTTTAGGCTACCTCCGTTCTTTATAGCATGCTCGATTCTCTCCATATTAAACTTCCTTATGTCGGCTACCTTGCGCCTATTTATTAACTTTGATAGCTCCGTTAGTTCTATTCTATCGGTAGTGTTAGATGCCTTCATGTTTTGGCGCTTCTTAATCAGATCTTTCGTCACCTGAGATAGCTTCCCGGTATCTTTTCGAACTGTCCTACCGCCTACTTCTGCGCACTCCGTAATTATTGATGTCAGGTTATCGTGCATTGAATGAACATCAAGATCATCTTCTTCAGTTAAAGCCGAGTATCTGTTTTTCAGCGCTATCCTAAACTCCTGTGCTTTCCCTCTTACGGCTAACTCGTTAATGGTCTTCTTCTTCGCTAGCTTCTTCCGTTCCCTCTTCAAGTCTAAGCTAATTCTAGACCTTACCATTCTATGGTCGCTGCAACGCACCCTTCCGAGGACGCCACATCCTGAATGATGCCAGGTTTAGCGCATAGTACGAAGTCGATTTCATTTTTAATCTCACCATTGGGGCTCTTCCAGGTCCACTTCCTGTTTTCTCGTTTGTGGAAGAAGGTATTCATGATCCGTAAATTATTTCTATCCGCGAATTCAACTAATAACTCTCCCCTGCTATTTCTAGAGCCTATGCCATAGTCACCTACCGCGTGGTCGTCAGCCTGCTTCTTGCCCACCTTCGCATTGAAGTCGCCCATCAGTACAGTGTACTGCGATTTTGCTCTATTCATTGCTGATTCTGCGTCCTCATAGAAGCTTTCAACGGTCTGGTCATCATGGCTGGATGTGGGTGCGTAGGCCTGCACCACTTTCAGCTTGTACCTCCTATTCAGCCTAATTACTATAGCTGCTACCCTCTCGTTAATACTGTAGAACTCCTCTACGTTGCCAGCTATATCCTTATTAATGAGGAAACCCACACCTAGTTCTCGTCTATCCTCTAACCCGCGATAGCACAGTATGTGTCCGTCCTTTAGTACTGTATACGCCTCACCTGTCCTCCTAACTTCGCTAAGCCCTATCACATCCCATTTAATTCCCGCTAGTTCCTCGAGCAGCACTGCTAGGCTAGCCTCACTAGCTAAAGTTCTAGCGTTAAACGTTGCCAGGTTCAGATTCCAATGGCGGCCTGTCCGGAGCCAGAGATTCTTAGCACCCTCCGCTGCGTCACAGGTCTGACCGCCGCGGTGGTCAGTTGCTCTGCAGCCGCTGGGGACTGAGGGCCGAGGATTAATTGGTTTGATCATAGAAGGTTTTGGCCAAGTACTACACCAGGGTGGCCAAATCCTGCTCTGGTGAGAGAGTGCGTTGTCGGTTCTGGGCACCGAGATAAGGCCGCACTCCAGGCCTGGTTATGCAATTCCATCGACACGCGTTTTTTTTTTAAACCCGGTAGAGAATTGCGCGGCACCAGGATTTGAACCCCGGTCCTCTTGCACGCGAGGCGGATGTTCTACCTCTACGCCATCGCTGCAGGCTGGGAAGACTACTAGCTGGGAAAAGACTCCGTGCTGAGAAAAGACTCCGTGCTGGGAAAAGACTCCGTGCTGGGAAAAGACTCCGCGTCGGAAAAAACTCCGTGTCGAAAAAAGACTCCGTGTCAGAAAAAGACTCCGGGCAGGAAAAAGACTCCGCGCCGGGAAAAGACTCCGTGTCGGAAAAAAAAACTCCGTGTCGGAAAAAAACCACCGTGACGGAAAAAAACCTCCGTGTCGCAAAAAAACTCTCCGTGTCGGAAAAAACCTCCGTGTCGGAAACAACCTCCGTGTCGGGAAAAAACTTCCGAGTCGGAAAAACCTCCGTGCAGGAAAAACACTCCGTGTAGGGAGAAAAGCTCCGTGTCGGGAAAAGGCTCGGTTTCGGAAAAGACTCTGTCTGAAAAACACTCCGTGTCGAAAAAACACTCCGTGTCGAAAAAACACTCCGCGTCGGAAAAAACTCTGTGTCGAAAAAAGACCCCACGTCGAAAAAGACACCGCGTCGGAAAAGACACCATGTCGGAAAAAGCCTCCGTGTCGGAAAAAACCTCCGTGTCGGAAAAACACTCCGTGCCGGAAAATCACTCCGCGTCGGAAAAAACTCCGTGTCGAAAAAGACCCCGCGTCGAAAAAGACACCGCGTCGGAAAAGACACCGCGTCGGAAAAAGACTCCGTGTCGGAAAAAGTGTCCGTGTCGGAAAAAAACTCCGTGTCGGGTAAAGGCTCCGTTTCGGGACAGACTCCGTGTCGGAAAAGACTCCGTGTCGGAAAAAGACTCCGTGTTGGAAAAAGTCTCCGTGTCGGAAAAAGACTCGGTGTCGGAAAAAGACTCCGTGTCGGAAAAGGACTCCGTGTCGGAAAAAGACTCCGTGCTGGAAAAAGACTTCGTGTTGGAAAAAGACTGTGCTGGAAAAAAACTCCGTGTCGGAAAAGGACTCCGTTTCAGAAAAAGACTCCGTGTCGGAAAAACTCCGTGTCGGAAAAAACTAAGTGTCGGAAAAGACTCCGTATCGGAAAAGACTCCGTTTTGGAAAAGACTCCGTGTCGGAAAAGACTCCGTGTTGGAAGAGACACCGTGTTGGAAGAGACTCCATGTTGGAAGATACTTCGTGTTGGAAGAGACTCCGCGTTGGAAAGATTCCGTGTTGGAAAAAAACTCCGTGTCGGAAAAAATCTCCGTGTCGGAAAAAGACTCCGTGCTGGGGAAAGACGCCCTGCTGGGAAAAGACTCCGTGCTGGGGAAAGACTCCGTGCTAGGAAGACTCCTTGCTGGGGAAAGACTTCGTGCTGGGAAGAGACTCCGTGTCGGAAAAAAAACTCCGTGTCGAAAAATACTCCGTGTCAGAAAAAGACTCCGTGCCGGAAAAAGACTCCACGCCGGGAAAAGACTCGGTACCGGAAAAACTCCGTGTCGGAAAAAACCTCCGTGTCGGAAAATACCTCCGTGTCGGAAAAAACCTCCGAGTCGGAAAAAACGTCCGTGTCGGAAAAAACCTCCGTGTCGGAAATAACCTCCGTCACGGAAAAAAACCACCGTGTCGGAAAAAACCTCCGTGTCGGAAAAAACCTCCGTGTCGAGAAAAACCTCCTTGTCGGAAAAAAACCTCCGTGTCGGAAAAACACTCCGTGTCGGAAAAGACTCCGTGTCAGAAAAGACTCCGTGTTGGAACAGACTCCGTACCGGAAAAAGACTCCGTGTCGGAAAAAGACTCCGTGTCGGAAAAACACTCCGTGTCGGAAAAAGACTCCATGTGGGAAAAAGACTCCGTGTCGGAAAAAAGTTCCGTGTCGGGAAGACTCCGTTTAGGAAAAGACTCCGTGTCGGAAAAGACTCCGTGTCGGAAGGGACTCCGTACCGGAAAAAGACACCGTGTTGGAAAAAGACTCCGTGTTGGAAAAAGACACCGTGTTGGAAAAAGACTCCGTGTTGGAAAAAGACTCCGTGTTGGAGAAGACTCCGTGCTGGGAAAAGACTCCGTGTTGAAAAAGACTCCGTGTTGGAAAAAGATTCCGTGTTGGAAAAAGACTCCGTGTTGGAAAAAGACTGTTGTAAAAGACTCCATGTTGGAAAAAGACTCCGTGTTGGAAAAAGACTACGTGTTGGAAAAAGACTCCGTGTTGGAAAAAGACTCCGTGCTGGAAAAAGACTCCGTGCTGGAAATAGACTTCGTGCTGGAAAAAGACTCCGCGTTGGAAAAAGACTCCGTGTTGGAAAAAAACTCCGTGTCGGAAAAAAAACCGTGTCGGAAAAAAATTCCGTGTCGGAGAAAACCTCCGTGTCGGAAAAAAACTCCGTGTCGGTAAAAAACTCCGTGCCGGAAAAAAACCTCCGTGTCGGAAAAAGCTCCGTGTCGGAAAAAAACCTCCGTGTCGGAAAAAAACCTCCGTGTCGCAAAAAACTTCGGTCTCGGAAAAACCCTCCGTGTCGAAAAAAAACCTCCGTGCCGGAAAAAACCTCCTTGTCGGAAAAACCTCCGTGCCGGAAAAAACCTCCGTGACGGAAAAAAACCTCTGTGTCGGGAAAAAACCCCCGTGTCGGAAAAAGACTCCGTGTCGGAAAACACTGTGTCGGAAAAAACTCCGTGTCAGAAAAAAACTCCGTGTCGAAAAAAGATTCCACGTCGAAAAAAGACTCCGCGTCGGAAAAAGACTCCGCTTCGGAACAAGACCTCGTGTCGGAAAAAGACTCCGTTTCGGAAAAGACTCCGTGTCGGAAAAGACTCCGTGTCGGAAAAGACTCCTTGTCGAAAGAGTCTCCGTACCTGAAAAAGACTCCGTTTCGAAAAAACACCGATTCGAAAAAAGACTCCGCGTCGGAAAAAGACTCCATGTCAGAAAAAGACTCCGCGTCGGAAAAAGATTCCGTGTCGAAAAAGAATCCGTGTTGGAAAAACACTCCGTGTTGGAAAAAGACTCCGTGCTGGAAAAAGACTCCGTGTTGAAAAAGACTCCGTGTTGGAAAAAGACTCCGTGTTGGAAAAAGACTCCGTGTTGAAAAAGACTCCGTGTTGGAAAAAGACTCTGTGTTGAAAAAAGACACCGTGATGGAAAGAACCCGAGTTGGAAAAAGACTCCGTGTTGGAAAAAGACTCCGTGTTGGAAGAAGACTCCGTCTCGGGAAAAAGAACTCCGTGTCGGAAAAAACTCTGTGTCGGAAAAAAACTGCGTGTCGGAAAAAACCTCCGTGTCGGAAAAAAACTCCGTCTCGGGAAAAAAAACTCCGTGTCGGAAAAACCTCCGTGTCGGAAAAACCTCCGTGTCGGAAAAAACCTTCGTGTCGGAAAAACTCTCCGTATCGGAAAACAACCTGCGTGTCGGAAAAAAACTCCGTGGCGGAAAAAACTACGTGTCCAAAAAGACTCCGCGTCGGAAAGACTCCGCGTCGGAAAATGACTCCGCGTCGGAAAAAAGACCTCGTGTCGGAAAAAGATTCCGTGTCGGAAAAAAACTCCGTGTCGGAAAAAGACTCCGTTTCGGAAAAGACTCCACGTCGGAAAAGACTCCGTGTCGGAAAAGACTCCGTGTCGGAAGAGACTCCGTACCTGAAAAAGACTCCGTGTCGGAAAAAGACTCCGTGTCGAAAAAACACTCCTTGTCGGAAAAAAACTTCATGTCGGAAAAAACTACGTGTCGAAAAAAGACCCCGCGTCGGAAAAAGACTCTGTGTCAGAAAAACTCCGTGTCGGGAAAAGACTCCATTTCGGAAGACTCCGTGCCGGAAAAGACTCCGTGTCGGAAGAGACTCTGTACCGGAAAAAGACTCCGTGTCGGAAGAGACTCTGTACCGGAAAAAGACTCCGTGTCGGAAAAAGACTCCGTGTCGAAAAAAGACTCCGTGTTGAAAAAAGACTCCGTGTTGGAAAAAGACTCTGTGCTGGAAAAAGACTTCGTGTTGAAAAAGACTCCTTGTTGGAAAAAGACTCCGTGTTGGAAAAAAACTCCGTGTTGGAAAGAGTCCGTGTTGGAAAAAGACTCCGTGTTGGAAAAAGACTCCGTGTTGGAAAAAAGACTCCGTGCTGGAAATAGACTTCGTGCTGGAAAAAGACTCCGCGTTGGAAAAAGACTCCGTGTCGGAAAAAACCTCCGTGTCGGAAAAAAACCTCCGTGTCGGAAAAAAACCTGCGTGTCGGAAAAACCTCCGTGTCGCAAAAAACCTCGGTCTCGGAAAAACCCTCCGTGTCGAAAAAAAACCTCCGTGGCGGAAAAAACCTCCGTGTCGGAAAAACCTCCGTGTCGGAAAAAAACCTCAGTGACGGAAAAAACCTCTGTGTCGGGAAAAAACCCCCGTGTCGGAAAAAGACTCCGTGTCGGAAAACACTGTGTCGGAAAAAACTCCGTGTCGGAAAAAAACTCCGTGTCGAAAAAAGATTCCGCGTCGAAAAAAGACTCCGCGTCGGAAAAAGACTCTGCTTCGGAACAAGACCTCGTGTCGGAAAACGACTCCGTTTCGGAAAAGACTCCGTGTCGGAAAAGACTCCGTGTCGGAAAAGACTCCTTGTCGGAAGAGTCTCCGTATCTGAAAAAGACTCCGTGTCGAAAAAACACCGATTCAAAAAAAGACTCCGAGTCGGAAAAGGACTCCGCGTCGGAAAAAGACTCCATGTCAGAAGAAGACTCCGTGTCGGAAAAAGACACCGTGTCGAAAAAGACTCCGTGTTGGAAAAACACTCCGTGTTGGAATAAGACTCCGTGCTGGAAAAAGACACCGTGTTGAAAAAGACTTCGTGTTGGAAAAAGACTCCGTGTTGGAAAAAGACTCCGTGTTGGAAAGACTCCGTGTTGGAAAAAGACTCCGTGTTGGAAAAAGACTCCGTGTCGGAAAAAGACTCGGTGTCGGAAAAAGACTCCGTGTCGGAAAAGGACTCCGTGTCGGAAAAAGACTCCGTGTCGGAAAAAGACTCGGTGTCGGAAAAAGACTCCGTGTCGGAAAAGGACTCCGTGTCGGAAAAAGACTCCGTGTCGGAAAAAGACTCCGTGTCGGAAAAAGTCTCCGTGCTGGAAAAAGACTTCGTTTTGGAAAAAGACTGTGCTGGGAAAAAACTCCGTGTCGGAAAAGGACTCCGTTTCAGAAAAAGACCCCGTGTCGGAAAAAATTCCGTGTCGGAAAAAACTAAGTGTCGGAAAAGACTCCGTTTCAGAAAAAGACTCCGTGTAGGAAAAAACTCCGTGTCGGAAAAAACTAAGTGTCGGAAAAGACCCCGTATCGGAAAAGACTCCGTTTTGGAAAAGACTCCGTGTCGGAAAAGACTCCGTGTTGGAAGAGACACCGTGTTGGAAGAGACTCCATGTTGGAAGAGACTCCGTGTTGGAAGAGACTTCGTGTTGGAAAGACTCCGTGTTGGAAAAAGACTCCATGCTGGGGAAAGACGCCCTGCTGGGAAAAGACTCCGTGCTGGGAAAAGACTCCGTGCTAGGAAGACTCCTTGCTGGGAAAAGACTCCGTGCTGGGAAAAGACTCCGTGTCGGAAAAAAAACTCCGTGTCGAAAAATACTCCGTGTCAGAAAAAGACTCCGTGCCGGAAAAAGACTCCACGCCGGGAAAAGACTCCGTACCAGAAAAACTCCGTGTCGGAAAAAAAAACTCCGTGTCGGAAAAAACCTCCGTGTCAGAAAACACCTCCGTGTCGGAAAAAACCTCCGAGTCGGAAAAAACGTCCGTGTCGGAAAAAACCTCCGTGTCGGAAGAAACCTCCGTGTCGGAAAAAACCTCCGTGCCGGAAAAAATCCACCGTGTCGGAAAAAACCTCCGTGTCGGAAACAACCTCCGTCACGGAAAAAAACCACCGTGTTGGAAAAAACCTCCGTGTCGGAAAAAACCTCCGTGTCGAAAAAAACCTCCTTGACGAAAAAAAAACCTCCGTGTCGGAAAAAGACTCCGTGTCGGGAAAAGACTCCGTTTCGGAGAAGACTCCGTGTCGGAAAAGACTCCGTGTCAGAAAAGACTCCGTGTTGGAAGAGACTCCGTACCGGAAAAAGATTCCGTGTCGGAAAAAGACTCCATGTCGGAAAAAGACTCCGTGTCGGAAAAAAGTTCCGTGTCGGGAAAAGACTCCGTTTAGGAAAAGACTCCGTGTCGGAAAAGACTCCGTGTCGGAAAAGACTCCGTGTCGGAAGGGACTCCGTACCAGAAAAATACTCCGTGTCGGAAAAAAGCTCCGTGTTGGAAGAAGACTCCGTGTTGGAAAAAGACACCGTGTTGGAAAAAGACTCCGTGTTGTAAAAAAACTCCGTGTTGGAAATAGACTCCGTGTTGGAGAAGACTCCGTACTGGGAAAAGACTCCGTGTTGAAAAAGACTCCGTGTTGGAAAGAGGTTCCGTGTTGGAAAAAGACTCCGTGTTGGAGAAGACTCCGTGCTGGGAAAAGACTCCGTGTTGAAAAAGACTCCGTGTTGGAAAAAGATTCCGTGTTGGAAAAAGACTCCGTGTTGGAAAAAGACTTGTAAAAAGACTCCATGTTGGAAAAAGACTCCGTGTTGGAAAAAGACTACGTGTTGGAAAAAGACTCCGCGTTGGAAAAAGACTCCGTGTTGGAAAAAAAACTCCGTGTCGGAAAAAAAACCGTGTCGGAAAAAAATTCCGTGTCGGAAAAAGACTCCGTGTTGGGAAAAGACTCCGTGTTGGAAAGAGACTCCGTGTTGGAAAAAACTCCGTGTCGGAAAAAATCTCCGTGTCGGAAAAAGACTCCGTGCTAGGGAAAGACTCCGTGCTGGGAAGACTACTTGCTGGGAAAAGTCTCCGTGCTGGGAAAAGATTCTGTGCTGGGAAAAGACTCCGTGCTGGGAAAAGACTCCGTGTCGGAAAAAACTCCGTGTCGAAAGAAGACTCCGTGTCAGAAAAAGACTCCGTGCAGGAAAATGACTCCGCGCCGGGAAAAGACTCCGTGTCGGAAAAAAAACTCCGTGTCGGAAAAAAACCTCCACGTCGGAAAAAAAACCTCTGTGTCGAAAAAACTCTCCGTGTCAGAAAAAACCTCCGTGTCGGAAAAAAACCTCCGTGTCGAAAAAAGACTCCGTGTCGGAAGAGACTCTGTACCGGAAAAAGACTCCGTGTCGGAAAGAGACTCCGTGTCGAAAAAAGACTCTGTGTTGGAAAAAGACTCTGTGCTGGAAAAAGTCTCCGTGTTGAAAAAGACTCAGTGTTGGAAAAAAACTCCGTGTGGGAAAAAACCTCCATGTCGGAAAAAAACCTCCGTGTCGGAAAAACCTCCGTGACGGAAAAAACCATCGTGTCGGAAAAACTCTCCGTGTCGGAAAAAACCTCCGTCTCAAAAAAACCTCCGTGTCGGAAAAAAACCTCCGAGTCGGAAAAAAACCTCCGTGTCGGAAAAAAAAGCTCCGTGTCGGAAAAAAGCTCCGTGTCGGAAAAAAACCTCCGTGTCGGAAAAAACATCCGTGTCGGAAAAAGACCCCGCGTCGAAAAAGACACCGCGTCGGAAAAGACGCCGCGTCGGAAAAAGTGTGTAGGAAAAAAACTCCGTGTCAGGAAAAGACTCCGTTTCGGAAAAGACTCCGTCGGAAAAGATTCCTTGTTGAAGGAGACTCCGTACCGGAAAAAGACTCCGTGTCGGAAAAAGACTCCGTGTTGGGAAAAGACTCCAGGTTGGAAAAAGACTCCTTGTTGGAAAACGACTCCGTGTTGGAAAAAGACTCCGTGTTGGATAAAGACTCCCTGTTGAAAAAAGACTCCGTGCTGGAAAAAGACTCCGTGTTGGAAAAAGACTCCGTGTTGGAAAAAGACTCCGTGTTGGAAAAAGACTCCGTGTTGGAAAGACTCCGTGTTGGAAAAAGACTCCGTGTTGTAAAAAGACTCCGCGTTAGAAAAAGACTCCGTGTTGGATAAAGAGTCCGTGTTGGAAAGACTCCGTGTCGGAAAAAAACTCCGTGCTGCAAAAAGACTCCGTGCCGGAAAAAGATTCCGTGCTGGGAAAAGACTCCGTGCAGGAAAAAGACTCCGTGCCGGGAAAAGACTCCGTGCCGGGAGACTCCGCGCAGGGAAAAGACTCCGTGCAGGAAAAAGACTCCGAGCCGGGAAAAGACACCGTGTCGGAAAAAAACTCCGTGTCGGAAGAAACTACGCGTCAGAAAAACTATGTGTCGAAAAAAGACTCCATGTCGGAAAAAGAGTCCGTGTCGGAAAGAACTCCGTGTCGGGAAAAAGACTCCGTTTCGGAAAAGACTCCGTGTCGGAAAAGACTCCGTGTCCGAAAAGACTCCGTGTCGGAAGACTACGTGTCGGAAGAAGACTCCGTGTCGGAAGAAGACTCCGTGTCGGAAGAAGACTCCGCGTCTAAAAAACACTTTGTGTCGGAAAAAGACTCCGTGTCGGAAAAAGACTCCGTGTTGGAAAAAGACTCCGTGTTGGAAAAAACTCCGCGTCGGAAAAAATCTCCGTGTCGGAAAAAGACTCCGTGCTGGGGAAAGACTCCGTGCTGGGAAGACTCATCATCATCATCATCATCATCAGCCTTACTACACCCACTGCAGGGCTAAGGCCTCTCCCATGTCTCTCCAATTAACCCTATCCTTTGCAAGCTGCATCCACCCTTTGCCTGCAAACTTCTTAATCTCATCCGTCCATCTAACCTTCTGCCGCCCCCTGCTACGCTTACTTTCTCTTGGAACCCACTCCGTTACCCTTAAAGACCAGCGGTTATCTTGCCTTCGCATTACATGCCCTGCCCAAGCCCATTTCTTTCTCTTGATTTCGACTAGGATGTCATTAACCCGTGTTTGTTCCCTCACCCACTCTGCCCGCTTCCGATCTCTTAACGTTACACCTATCATTTTTCTTTCCATGGCTCGCTGCGTTGTCCTTAACTTAAGCTGAACTCTTTTCGTTAGCCTCCACGTTTCTGCCCCGTAGGTGAGTACCGGTAAGATTATGCTGTTGTACACTTTCCTCTTGAGGGAAATTGGTAAACTGCCACTCATGATCTGCGAGAATTTGCCATATGCGCCCCACCCCATTCTTAACCTTCTAGTTATCTCCCTCTCATGATCCGGATCAGCTGTCACTACCTGCCCTAAGTAGACGTATTCCGGCACAATTTCTAGGCCCTCGCTGCCAATTGTGAACTGCTGTTCCCTTGCTAGGCTGTTGAACATTACCTTTGTTTTCTGCATGTTAATTTTTAGACCCATCGATCTGCTCTGCCTGTCTATCTCGTTGGTCATGATTTGCAGTTCACCTCCTGAGTGACTCAGCAAGGCAATGTCATCAGCAAATCTCAGATTATTTAGGTATTCTCCATTTATTCTTATTCCCAACTGTTCCCAATTCAGGCCTCGAAATACCTCCTGCAAACATGCGGTGAACAGCATTGGCGAGATCGTGTCTCCTTGCCTGACGCCCTTCCTTATTGGAATTTTATTGCTGACTTTATGGAGGACTATAGTAGCTGTGCAGTTGCTATATATATCTTCCAGTATTTTGACTTAAGGCTCTTCTACCCCCTGATTACGCAATGCCTGTATGACTGCTGAGGTTTCCACTGAGTCGAATGCTTTCTCGTAATCAATGAAAGCTATATATAGAGGTTGGTTATATTCTGCGCATTTCTCTACCACCTGATTGATAGTGTGAATATGATCTATTGTGGAATATCCTTTACGAAAGCCTGCCTGATCATTTGGTTGATTAAAGTCTAACGTGGCCCTGACTCTATTAGCGATTACGTTAGTAAATACATTGTAGGCAACGGATAGTAAGCTGATCGGCCTGTAATTTTTCAAGTCCTTGGCGTCTCCCTTCTTATGAATTAAGATAATGTTTGCATTCTTCCAAGCTTCTGGTACAGTCGAGGTCATAAGGCATTGCGTATACAGGGTGGCTAGTTTTTCTAGCACGATGTCCCCTCCATCCTTCAACAGATCTGCTATTACCTGATCCTTCCCAGCTGCTTTTCCTCTTTTCATTGCTTCTAAGGCTTTCTTTAGTTCATCTTTCGTTACTGGCGGGATGACGCATTGCTGTGCACTGCTGTCTTTCTCATTAGCGCTCTGATTACATTGGCTACTGTACAGGTCTGTGTAGAACACTTCGGCTACGTTAATTATCTTATCCATATTGCTAATGACATTGCCCTGCTTGTCTCTTAATGCATACATCTGGTTTTTACCTATGCCTAGTTTCCTCTTCACTGTTTTTAGGCTACCTCCGTTCTTTATAGCATGCTCGATTCTCTCCATATTAAACTTCCTTATGTCGGCTACCTTGCGCTTATTTATTAACTTTGATAGCTCCGTTAGTTCTATTCTATCGGTAGTGTTAGATGCCTTCATGTTTTGGCGCTTCTTAATCAGATCTTTCGTCACCTGAGATAGCTTCCCGGTATCTTTTCGAACTGTCCTACCGCCTACTTCTGCGCACTCCGTAATTATTGATGTCAGGTTATCGTGCATTGAATGAGCATCAAGATCATCTTCTTCAGTTAAAGCCGAGTATCTGTTTTTCAGCGCTATCCTAAACTCCTGTGCTTTCCCTCTTACGGCTAACTCGTTAATGGTCTTCTTCTTCGCTAGCTTCTTCCGTTCCCTCTTCAAGTCTAAGCTAATTCTAGACCTTACCATTCTATGGTCGCTGCAACGCACCCTTCCGAGGACGGCCACATCCTGAATGATGCCAGGTTTAGCGCATAGTATGAAGTCGATTTCATTTTTAATCTCACCATTGGGGCTCTGCCAGGTCCACTTCCTGTTTTCTCGTTTGTGGAAGAAGGTATTCATGATCCGTAAATTATTTCTATCCGCGAATTCGACTAATAACTCTCCCCTGCTATTTCTAGAGCCTATGCCATAGTCACCTAC